>CAJVPV010001134.1:0-17108 GCA_910591835.1 Acaulospora morrowiae
CAACCGATTTCCGGTTAATTTGTAGAGACACTTGGTGTCTGTCTGGATATATAAACGTATCAATAAAGATCACGCACTGTGCGCACGTTCCACTATAAAAAAAAAAAAATAAAATAAAAATAGCAATTTTATTTAATATACTGTAAATATAAATTTTGATAAATACTGATATTAATTGATACAGTATTGAAATTTTTGGTTCAGTATTTTTATATAAAAATTAGTACTGAAACCAAAACTGATTGGAACCCTGGACAAGAAGAACCTACTGTTGGCGGGGAACTGATGTGGGCATGACTGCACAAACATATTCTGGCACGTCATGTACCCTGATTTGCAATAATCTGGGACCTATAGTCTATAGCGACATGTAAAAATAATAATGTAATTTTAGGAAGCTTAAATTAGCCATAACCTTAAAAAAGCTTATTAATTACAAATAGTCTATTGAAGCTTAAGGAGAATCACATGGCATAATTGTAGCTTAGCAAGGGTACACAAAATAAGATAAAAAGGAGAAACTGAAAAAAGGATAAAGAGAGTCATGTAGTATGCAGTACGAATAATAAGAAAAACTGTTCCCTAAATTAAAACCTTCTTAATTAGGACGTGTGTTTATCGTTGCCAAACCAAGTAAAAACTAATTAACTTA
This sequence comes from Acaulospora morrowiae, assembly GCA_910591835.1. NCBI lineage: Eukaryota > Fungi > Glomeromycota > Glomeromycetes > Diversisporales > Acaulosporaceae > Acaulospora > Acaulospora morrowiae. The sequence goes on from CAJVPV010001134.1 coordinate 653, forward strand.
CCTAATCTAGTACTTGTCGCAAGATAAGATGGCTGAGACCACAAAGGGAAAAGTGGTAAAGATTCGTCAAGAGAAACGAACAATGGAAAGAGAAGGAAAACGTTAGTTGAACTTGGCTAAACAACTCACATGCCTCAAATCGAGAAGCCAAACACTTACTGGATGTTATGTGAGAAGTGCTTAGAAGAAGCGACAGACTCACCGAGAAAGACGTCAACACTGCGGATGGCAAACTGGATGTCAAGAGTATGAAGCCAGAAAAAAAAATTGTAAAAAAAGTTAGAAGCCAATAGTAGAATAAAAGAAAATATTGCAACTTACCAGAATTGATCAAGACCAATGATTAGAAATGCTGAAATGTCATTATAATCGTGATCATGATTGCAAAGAAAATAATAATAATAATAAATTTATCTCATGAAGTGCACATCTAGAATATATATGCATGCATATATATTCACCAAGATAGAAAAATATGGCCCTGACAATTGGAAATACTGGGATATCATCATAATTGTAATTACAATTATAATTACAATTGTACACTTCTTTCTAGTCATGAAGAAGATGAGAAAAGCAAGAGTAAAACCAGAAGCAATCACATACAAAAAGAAATCACTTACTATTGATAAGACGCTGGTCCCAAAGAGGAACAAGGCTAGGAAGCTGTCATGGCCATAATCACAATCATAATTATTATTGCACCCCTTATCTCAAAGAAATCAACAAAATTAGGTAAAACAGAGCCAACAATTAAGCCATACTTACCATGACGTATCTTCAACAGTACAGATGATGAATTATGATAATGAGCTTTCAAAATCACAGGAGAAATACTGAATCGATGAAACTGCAGGAGCTATAATAAACAAGACCAATAGGAGAACAATCAGAATGAGAGAAATGAGAGATCTGACAAATCACGATTCATCACATACAGTAAGCTCAAGCCTGACAGAAAACTTATCACGACAAGCAATACTCGAGATCTCTAGAATATAGCATAAGAGACAAAGTTTTTATGTACAGAGCCACTTTATAGTATTTAAAAAGCAACAAGTTTGACCTTAAGTGGTGAGAACTGTTTTACATATATGATCGATTATCCAATTATGTATACCAGTTATGCACAATAGATGGCAAGGTGCTTGCATCCCCAATCAATGCCCAGAACCTAAAGAAATATCACAAGAGAAACTAATCATATAAAGGGAAAAAAAAATGTGTGGTATATATATAATAAGCGTGGAGAATGTAACAAGTAAAAATAGAACATGACATTCATCAAGTAACTAATTGTCATGTTAATGACAAGACAGCTGTAATAATTAGGTAATCAGAAAGAGATAGAAAGAAATGTGAAAAAGAATTATATTATCTAGCTTTAGCCATACTATTGTATTAGCATCTATTATTCTATGACTAAGCTGTTATAGCCAAATGTAAAGAAAAAGAAATATAAATGGCATGTAAAAGATAGAGAGTGAGAAAACAATTAGAGAAAAAAATTAATAAAGACTTAGTCAAATAAAACACATCTCAAGTCATTCTTTCGTTTACTTACCTGATAACAGTTATGCGAGTCTCTGCTAGAGTAAGTGACAGACTCACTGTTACATTATTATAGTATTATTATTGCGATAATTGGTAAGAATTTTAGGATACAGATTTGAGATTTTGGTAACCTTGCTTGTATTATGCTATCAAACTTCTAACTGTTGTTGTGAAAAACTTTACTATTACACTTGAGGTTAGGAAAATGGTACAAGGTAGATAGCATCTTCAAGTATATATCCTATACAAAAACTTAATTTCGACCCCAAATCACCAACTACTCATTTTTATAGATCAATTATCATTTGCAAACTTACCAATTTTATTTTATATTTCACAAACCTATTCAAAAATCAATTCACTTCACTTTATGTTTTATGTAATCATTTATTTTACCTTATGTTTTATAAATCTACACATTGTTAAACCTAAAAGTTTAACTTTCTGAAATAGAAAATTTCACACCAAACATCAATCTAACATATTAATTTGCTAATAATAGACCTATAGTATTTTTATCTGCTGAACAACTTTACTTAGAACTAAAGATGGATCCCTAAATTAAAGGCGAGGATATAATTCAAATATCCCTCACTATTAAAAAAGTTTTTTTTTAAATATAAAATCAAAAAAAAACCATCTACAAAGGTTTTTTGTAATTTAGGCCACTTGATCCAAGTGTTTTTTAAATTATGTCCCTATTAAAATAATGAATAAATAATTATGTCCCTTCAAAAGGGACATAATTGATCTGCAAAATTTTATATGCTAAATAGTTTAGGAACCCATCCTTACTTAGAACCCGGAAAAAGATTTCAGTTACCATTTTTGTGATAATCAAGAATTTCGGTCAAACATTTATAGTATTCAATCAAAATATATTGTTATGTCACATTATCAAGTGATAATCTCCTAAGTTATAAATACAAAGGATTAAGAAACATATTACAAATTAGCTTTTTATTAACTTTTTCATATTTGTATTATTTGTTACTCTCAATAATTTAGTATACCAATTATATTCTTTATTTCTTTTTATATAAATAGAATAATCATGTATTTTGGGTACAAGGGGAAATAATGGAGGAAAATGATAGAGAAATTGTAAGAAAGTTGTAAAAGAAATAAAGAGAGATTTGTAGGAGAATTAAAGGTGGAATTGATAAAATTAGGAGTGTAATAATGTTTTGATAATAAACAGTTCTTTACAAATCACCACAATTATATTTGTCTTCATACAATTATAATTGTTATGCCTTTTGTCTTATGATTGTTACAACCTCAAATATGTTCTCTATGAACTATAGCATACCACATTGGCCCTGTCCATCTAAAGTATCTCCCTGCTATCAATTCTCTATTCTATACTAGTCTTTGAGATTGGATTGGCATATGACAACATTTTATTTTACTTTTGCGAATCCATTTATTTTACTTATGTTCACAACTTATTTACTTCATATTTTGCAAATCCATTTACTTGACACATATATTACAGATCTATTGGCTCCCATATGTTTCATGAATCCACTTATTTACTTTACGTTTCGTAAACCTATTCACTTTTCATAAACTCATCTTTTTTAATATTTATGATAAATTTCATAAAAAAGTATACCTGATAATATAAAAAATATTTGTTTTTATTTAGAAAATTGATATTTGTACCTTTCATTTTTGATATTTACAGTATATTTCATGTGGCTGATATTTCAATCATATGATATAAAGTGGCTAGAAATCTTATATATAGTATGTAACAAAAATTTTTGCACAAATCTAAATATTCATTAGTTTACAATGGTTGCACAAAATCATGTGTCTAATATATTATTTAAAAGCTTAAAAGCACAAGTTTTTATTGGTAAAAAATTTAATAATTGATACATTCATCATTATTTAAAATAATAAGCTGACACTCTTTCATTGAATTTATCAAATTAATTATAATATCTTGTGAAATATTTTTCCACTCCCCCACTATAAAATACATCAATTTGGTTAAATTTTTTGACATTCTCTTCTCTATATTTTTTTTAATATATCACATAAATTTTTTATATAATTGATATCAGGGCTGTTGGATAGCCAATTGATGATCTGTAGCATGTTCTCTTTGATAAATTTCGTAGCAATATGGCCGATGTGCTAGAATCATTATTTTGTTGAAAGCGCCACCTATTTTCAAGCAGCCAGTATATCTCTGGAGAGTGTTTTCTAAGAATATCAACATAAAATGAACTATTCATAATATTCTGGAAACAAAAAAGACTTGTTTTATCATAATAACAAAACTCACTGTAGACAAAAACTTTTGTTCAGTTTTTTGGCATATAGCAAACTGGTCAGAATCCTTTATGTCAATATTGTATAGTATTTCTAAACAGTTGAAAAACTGTTTTATCAGTAAATAAAGTTTTTTCAATTGTCACTTAGATGATTCTGTACCCATTCTAATTCTTTTTTTTTGTGTATGCTTATAAGTAATGGAGTTGCAAGTGGCAAACTATTTTTATAATCCAACTACTTTAAATGCCTTAAGCTATCATATGAGAGACCTCAATATTGTTTTTTAATAATTTGATGGCTAATAAATGTGTCAATAGGATTGGATCTCTTTGTAAGTATTGTCCAACGACCCTAGAAACTTTTAGCAGAATTTTTTAAGATAACTGTTTTATTTTTTATAGACAACACTGCCAGTTTTTTTAGTTTGGCTATGTTGTAATAAATTATTCAGATTGGAATATTAATTCAACAGTGTATTTCATAAGTATTATATACACCTCATCCCACAAATGTTGAATGGAATAAGTATATATATTGATTTTCTTTTTCACATTTCTAAGACTTATTGTGTGAAAAAAAAAAAGAAAAGATTGGTACAAATAATGCAAAAAGTAGGTCAAACAGGTTATAATCAACACTCAAGTTGCACAAACCAACAAAAGTTTATTTAGGAAGTATGGCACAAGTTAATTTGAAATAATTAGCAGTACAAAGACTTTTGTTACATACTATATATAAGATTTCTAGCCACTTTATATCATGTGATTGAAATACCAGCCACATGAGATATAAATATTAAAAATGAGAGGTACGAATATTAATTCCTTTTATTTATAATATATAAAATATACAGTATATGAATTGATATCTATATACAGTCTTCTACAATAAATTATCAAAAATAATCATTATTATGTAATTTTATAAAAAAAAATTTTTTTTTGCCATTATTTAAAGTTTTTTTTATATTTATTAACTTAAAAAAAAAACAAAATAAAACAAAATGCCAATGTTTAAGTTTATTATTTAAAATTTTAAAGGTTCAATATTTCATATGTCCATCTTTGGCTTTGATTATCACATTAATACACTTGGGCAAACCTAAAATTAAATTGCGTAACATTTTGATATTAATTTTTGTCATTCATCTTATATGGTCTTTATCAATTCTTATTTTGATTTAGAGAAAAGAATTCTTTTTCGTATTTGGTGATCTAAAGAATACCATAAGTTCTTAATTAGATTTAGATCCGGGCTTCGCTCCATTCAATTTAAAAGCAGGATACCATGTGTCAACAACCATCAAAGAGTATATGAAAATGTGTGACATGGAGCTCCATCTTGTTGGAATATAGTGCTGGGTCAATTTCAAATCTATGATATCAAAAAATTAGCAAGAACATTAACATAAACATTGGAATTCATAGTTATATCTACTATAATTAAAGGCCCAACACTATTAACACTATTTCAATCGAAGCAACCCCAAAACATCACTGATTCTCCACTAAACTTTATTGTAAGTTGAATACAACCTTCTTTATATGCCTTATCATACTTTCTCCATACTTTTACCTGGCCATCCAATTCAAAAAGAGCAAATCTTGATTCGTCTGACCATACCACATGTTTCCATTCTTTATTTCAATTAATTTTTTCTTTATACCATTCCAACTGTTTTTTTTTTGTTTTTTGCTTAAAAGGGTTTTCTATGAGCAACATAACTATAAAAACATTCATCATGAAGATGATTTCTAATTGTATTAGCATGAAATGTGGTGTTAAGTCTTGTATTTAGTTGATTTGTTATGTTACCAAGAGAAGCAAACTGGTTTTCATGAATAATGTGCTGTAATACTTGACTATTGTGTTTAGAAAAATTTTTTGGCTGCCCTGAATGTTTTACAGGTGTTGAGGAACCAGTTTTCTTGTATCACTTGATTGTATCATGTACCATTGTAACAGGAATGCCCAGTTTGTCTGAAATTTTTTGTAATGTCGTGCTGCCAAGAAATGCACCAATAATTCGTTCGCGTTGCTTGGTTGTCAGTTCATTTCTACACATAGTGATAAGAAAAAAACAACAAAACATTTTGATTTGTTGTGATCATCATGTTTTTTATTTATAACAGGTAAGAAAACCAAAAAAAAAATACTGATGTGCACATTTTATAAAATTGATTTTCAGTAATTTATTGTATGGGACTGTATATGCGCCATTAAAATATCTGGGAATATGCGTATAATATAAATTTAGGGGATAATTTAGGGTCCCAAAATTTCCTGTCCGCCTTTAAAAAGAATTGCCCATTTATTACAGACTATGTAAAACTATCTATTTATATACCTTTTTGACGCGTCCACCCAGCTATAGCTATGACATCATTCTTCCATCATTTCCCTAATATTACACGACGCGTCTCAATTGTTTCTATTATTACCAAATAGCTTAATAATAAAAGATTTACACGATTTAATTATAAATGTCAATCATGGTATCATACATCTTTATTAATTTTAAGCGGTTCTTGCAATTTTATATTTCACTTAAAGTTGTTTTAATTTCACAAGTGTAGTAAGGATGCTGCATGGGGAATACTTCCCCGTAATATAGAATAGCAACTTAAAATTCTGCTATTACTCATATGGAAAAATAAAAAACCTCAATTATTTATTACAGGATGATTTATTTATTAAAATAGCATGTTAACGCGCAATAGCTCTTCAGATATTCATTTAGATTTTATTATAAAATTTAATTGTCGCATTTTTATCGATGGGCGGGGAACAAGCGGGGGACACCTGATGCATTAATCGTAAATCGGTTAGGTAAAGTTTACAAAAGAAGTTCTAGCTTACCTACCATCGTTATGCAACCACCATTCCCGGATTAGCAAAAGACTCGCCGATAACAATAATAGTATATCAGAATATATTTAAAAAAAATTTTTATTATTATCCTGAAATAGACTATACGGGTACCATTTACATTTCATGACATGATCATACATATGCAGTACTGTATATTGCTAACAACGGTATCCTTTAATTATACTGTATATATATATATATAATATTTAACTAATGCATCAAATGTTCGGTAGTATATAATAGAAGCTAATAAAGCATGTGCGATAGAATATAATAGTTTAATTATATACCTATAATTCCAAATATCCCAACTTTAGATTCATGACCTTTTCAACTATTTAACGATGGGTGCATGATATATTTGCAAAAAAAAGTATCTATAATGTATCCAATTTTTGTCCAATGATTAATTGTATGATCAATTGCATATTCTTTTACATACAATTCGCCATGATTTACATTTTCCTTCATTAATTCTCTGTTTATTTGAAATTCGTCCAAGATTCGTTTCCAAAAGTCTAAGGTATAAATTTACAATTAGCTATCATCATATAATATTTTTATAATAGTTAAAATTTACCTGATACTTCTAAATTTTTTAATCTTAAATTTATAATGCATTCTAATTCGACAATCAGACGATCCATAATCAAATTTTCATATCCTTTTTTATTTAATTCTTTTAAATGTTCGTTTCCTTCGTCTATTTTCTTTATTAAAAGTAATAACAAATAAAATAAATTGACTGTGACCTAAATAATAATAACATAAAAATTTTTTTTTTTCAGTTACCTCCTTCTAATTTGTAAAATTAAAGATTTCATTGGATTTTTGATGCCATTCGTCGATATTCTTCTTTTTTTCTAACGTTTGTTCATATATTTTTTTATCCGATTTATTTTCAATTTTCCGAAGTGACTCTTCAAGTTTCATAATTCCACTGTTAAGAAATTCGTGAAATTCACTAAATCGATCAGCAATTTTTTTGCAATTTTCGAAGGATTCGTCAATAAAATTTAAATGCGGATCAGTTAGATTATTGATTTTCCCTCGAGAGTCAAGATCATTGATTTTCCCTCGAGAGTCAAGATCATTCTTCCATCCTTTGACGAATTCATTGTGATTTTCAGAAAAATACGAAAGGATGTTAAACGCTAATAATAACCCTTCTTTGATTGATTCTCCTATCTTAGCCGAATAATCATTAATTTTTTTAAGATCATCTAATAAGTTGATTTCCATGAAATTGCCAGATATTTCTTTGAATAAAAATTCTACATTATTTATCGTAACCTCGGGTATCTCATAAAAATACTTCGGGTTTATACTAATCCTTGGGTCAAAATCACATCCATCCCATTGATTAATTGCAAACTCAAATGATTTGCCGTACGCACTATAATAGATAACCAAGTACGGTAAGAGGAATTTAGTGTTTCTATTTTTTTTTTTATATGTTTTAGTAAGATGTATTATATTATTACCGCCTAACAGTTACATGAATTAAAAAATTCATAATTAATTTTATTTGAAAAATAAAAAACCATGTTTACTTTCTAAAAAATATACCTACTTCCTGATTAATTGCAAATATTATGTTTAATGGCCAATCATTTAATAATTATAAGGAATAATTTAGCACTTACAAACTAATAAATTTAGAATTAAAAAATTTAGATTAAAGAAATGCTTATTCTCTGGTTAATTTTATAGTTTTAAATTATATACTTACGATCTGAAATTTTGAAAGTAAAAAAAAATTTATTGTTATACAATGATTCTAAACAAGTATTAAAAGTACGATGATCTAATACTTACTCCCTTTTACACATAAATCATTAAGTCACTTGTTAAACAAAATTTCGATAAATTGAGCCATGCGGTAAAAGTCATACTCACGGTCTGGTAATTAGATATATATAACATTAAGAAATTTTTAATGGAAATAAAATAAAAACTTATAATTCATCATCTTGATTAATACGCAAATGTATAATCAATATACATTATTAATGATAAATTAAAAAAAAATTGTATATTATACACTTTCTTTTAAGGAGTCAATTCAGAAGTTTAGTAATATTCAATTATTTCAAGCATTAATTCGTACTTACTGCCTAATAATTTTTGAGATAAAATAAATCAATAAGTATTTGTGCAAATATTAAAACGCGAAACATTAAGTAGTAAATAAATGACCAATATACTTACAAACTTTTTATTAATATAAGATTAGTTTTATAATTAATTCCGATATCTAAATGCCATGAGAATCAATTAGATACCTACCGCATGACAATTTTAAACGAATAATTTAAACTTCATACTCACAAGTTATTAATAAAATGTGCTTTAAATTCTATTGATGCATTAATATTTAGATAAACTTTATACTTACACACTGATACTAGATCAAATATATTATGATATATGTTAGAAGTTTTATTGTATTTAAATGACCTTAGTGTTTAATTTAAATAAACCTAGCATCTATCTAATAATCTGAATGAAAATTAAATAAATTGTTTAAATATGATGCAAAAATAAATTTGTACTCACTGCCTAATTATTTGACGCAAATATGTTAAATGATATTTGTAGATATTTATAGTAGACAAATCCTATACTCACTCCCTATTAATTAATACATAATAGAAGTATTAATAAATATTAATATACTTTTAATAAAATATGCGAATGAACCTTTATTCACTCACTCTCTATTATTCAACATGAAAATCAATTAGCAATAAGTATCTGAAAATGTTTTTATCGATAGTCAAATGAAGTTCATAATTACAATCTATGATAAAAACAAAACAAATTAAGGATGTTGATAGTTATATAATACAAAATTTAAATGAGTTTAGACTTACTTCCTTTAATTTTAAAAAAGAATCAATACAATACTCATGCATATTCTTAAATAATGACTGATAAATTTTCTACTCACTCACTGTTAATTTAATGAAAAATAAATTACAATAACATTCTTATTTCAAATAAAAAAACTTCCTTCATACTTACCAACTATAATTCGACAAAGTAAATTAACAATTAAAATGAGCATAATTTTAAAGATTATTAAATAAACAAACTATATACTTACAGCCTAATAATCCATCACAAAAATAAGCTTATTATTTATTAAAATACTTATTTTAGTATTCCTTTATTACTTGCCGACTAATTATTAAACGCGAGAAAAAGAAAGAATTAATTAATAAAAAATTTTTATAAAAATATATATAATATTTAAGCAAACTTATACCTTCTGTTAATTAATATTGAAATTATTGATATTTGATAATATTTAAATTCTACTTTTATATAAACCTCATACTTACAGTCTAATAATCAATAGAATAGGTTAAAAATTAAATTATGATAACATTTAACATATAACGTTTAAATAATTCTATACTTACTCACTGTTAATTTAAATACGAAAAAATTTAAATAACAAATAACACATATCGAAAAAAACCCAAAAAAATTTATACTTACTCTCTAATATTTTAACATGCAATTAATAAAATCAATATATTAAACTTTGAATCTAAATTACTTATGATTTATACTTACGTCCTAATATTTTTTATCAACAAATAAACGAATTACAGTATTTAGCAATATTTCTAGATACTCAAATGTATTTAATAATTTAACTTACTCCCTGTAATTTAATATAAGAATAAATAAACATTGCCATTAATATAAATTCTGAAGAATGATATGGATTTATACTTGCAATCTAATGAATTAATTTGAAATAATACGTTATCTAATAATAATTACAGGCACTTTAATAAGTCTTATACTCACTTCCTAATAGTTTAACAAAACATATCATCAATAACATTAGCAGATATTATTATATATTAATTTAAAAAGATTTTTGCTTACTTCCTATTAATTGATGAATAATTAAATAATATCCGTTTTGTCTAATTTTGGAATTTTTAATACTCACGTCGCGCTAAATTAATACAAAATGATTTAATAATATATATAGAATTATAATAATTAAATCAATCATACTTACATTCTAACAGATTAACATAAATGCTCAACAATTTCACAAATTTTTCATAAATTTGTTAAATAACACATAAGTATAAACTTACATTCTATTAATACGAAAATAGGTATTAATGGTATTTTAAAATTAACAATAAAATATTATTTTACACTCACGCCCTAATGAATAAAAATAAATTAATTATCAAACAAAAAAATAACATTACAACATGGTATTTACATATACTTACAGCCTAAAAATTAGACACGAAATTTAATTTTAATATAATGTAATATTAGTGCAATAGTAATAATAAATAAACTTTATACTCACACTCTTTTAATAATAAAATAAATTAATATGATATTTATATGTAAACTCAATTGTAATAGTTATATAGGAATTAAGCATACACTCTATTGATTTAATACAATAAATAATTTAATATTATTTTTTAACTCAAAATAGAATTTTTAAATAAGTCATATACTTACGATCTAATAATTATTGGAAATAATTAATTTTGACAATTTAAAGATACTTAACACATATTTTTTAAAAAGATATACTTACAATCTAATGCATGTCATAAAAATAAAGCGAAAGTTAATAACGTACAAAAAATTTTTATTATTTTAATTTAGTGTATTTAATACTTACGGCCTATTAATTTTAATGTAGAAAATCAACTTAAGTATCAATAAATAATTAATAGTTTACTGTTATAAATATTTATTCTATAATCAAGAAAACTTTATACTTACACCCTGTCAATTTAACATAAAAACAATAAATATTTGACATTATTCACATTAATTCTTATAATTAAGAAAACTTTATACTTACTTCCTGTTAATTTAACACAAAAATGGTTAAGAGTTAAATATATTCATACCATTATAATAATTAAGCAAAATTTATACTTACCAACTGTTAATTTAACACAAAAATAATTAATAGTTAAATATCATTCATATCAATCATTATAATTAAGCAAACCTTATACTTACAGACTGTTAATTTAACACAAAAAACATCAAGAGTTAAATATTATTCATATCAATTATTATAATCAGGCAAACTTTTTACTTACTCCCTGTTAATTTAACACAAAAATAATTAAGAGTTAAATATTATTTATATCGATTATTATAATTAAGCAAACTTGTACTGTACTTACGCCCTGTTAATTTAACACAAAAATAATTAAGAGTTAAATATTATTTATATTGATTATTATAATTAAGCAAACTTTATGCTTACCTCCTGTTTATTTAACACAAAATAATTAAGAGTTAAATATTATTCATACCGATTATTATAATTAAGCAAACTTTTTACTTACTCTCTGTTAATTTAACACAAAAATAATTAAGAGTTAAATATTATTCGAACCGATTATTATAATTAAACAAACTTTATACTTACGCCCTGTTAATTTAACACAAAAATAATAAAGAGTTAAATGTTATTTGTATCAATTATTACAATTAGCTAAACTTTATTCTTACTTCCTTTTAATTGAACATAAAAACAATTAAGAGTTAAATATTATTTATATTAATTATTAAAACTAGCAAACTTTATACTTACGCCCTGTTAAATTAACATAAAAATAATTAGAATTAAATATTATGCATATCCATTATTATATTTAAGCAATATTTATGCTTACTTCCTGTTTATTTAACACAAAATAATTAAGAGTTTAATATTATTCATACTAATTATTATAATTAAGCAAGCTTTATACTTACTCCCTGTTAATTTAACACAAAAATAAACAAGAGTTAAATATTATTCACATTAATTATTATAATTAAGCAAACTTTATACTTACCTCCTGTTAATTTAACATAAAAATAATTAAGAATTAAATATTATTTATACCAATTAATTTCTATAATTAAGCAATATATATACTCACGCCCTGGTATTTAGCACAAAAATAAAATATATTAATATTAAATATTGTATAACTGACACAATATTAAACTTCATGCTTACTCTCTGTTGATTTACGCGAAAATATCGTTAGTTTTTAATAATAATATATATATTTATATCGGCTTTGTATTTACATCCTGTTAATACAAAAAAATTTAATCATTTAACATTATTCGTTAATGAGTTATCAATATTTAAAAAATTTCAATAGATAATAGTTTAAATAATTTAATTAAAAATATTAAGTAGAAATTACACTTACAGGCTTATATTAAAACAAAAACAAATCAAAATCAGTGATTCCAGATGACTTTAATGTGAAATATAAATAGAATTATAATCACTTCCTATTGATTTACGCAAATAAATTGTTAGTAATATTTGGTCATTTAATATATTAGTTCAATAAAATACTATACTTGCTTTCTTTTTAAAAAAAAAAAATTAAATCAATAAATAGTTAAACATAATACGTAAATTTAATACGATTGCTGTAATTAATTACACTTACTCACTATTGATTTAACATAAAAGTTAGCATATATGTGATATTAAAAAAAAAAATCAAATCAAACTTTTACTTACATTCTATAGGTTCAATATAAAAATGTAATTTAATAATATTTAAATAATTTAACAAAATAATTAACAAACTTTATACTCACAGCCTGTTAATGCAAAAAATAACTAACATATTTTAAAATAATTTAATACAACAATTAAACAAACTTCATACTTACAGGCTATTAATTTATCATAAAAGTGATTAATATTCGAAATAATTTAATATATAAAATAAACTTTATACTTACTATCTGTTAACATGAGGCGAATTAATTATTTAATAAAAATACGACAATCGATAAAATATATTGTACCTCCTGTTAATTTAACACAAATAAGTATAAATTAGATAACCACTAAATAATTTAATTCGAATGAAGCTATGCTTACCATCTATCAGTTTCACATAAAATGATTAATAATTTAATCACTGTAAATAGTTTGATAGGATAACTTTATACTCACGATCTGATAATCAACACGGATATAATGAATACTGTTTCAATAATTTAAATATAATAAATAAACATCGTATATTCACCTTCTATTGATTTGGCAAGATATTATAAGGATATATATATTGTAAATTATTGATGTTGTTTCAGTAATTATTGAATATTACAATGAACTTTATACTTACGGGCTATTAATTTAAAACGAAAATAATCAAAAGTTTGTTCTCCATAAAAATGGCATAAGTTTTAATAACATACATCACACTATCGATTTTATACAAGAAAATATTAGCAATTAATGACTTAATTTGATAAAAATAACTTTATACTTACTTTCTAGTAATTTAACACGAAAACAACATTGTAATTAATATAAGTAATTTGGTTAAATTTTAGATTTTCATGTATGATGGTTTTTGCTTACGCTCTATTAATTTAATGTAAAATACAGTATATTAATAATTTGCAAAGTTTAGCAAAATAATTAAATCTCCTTATACCAACATTCTGTCGAAGAAAACAAATTAAGTTTGATGATTTTAGCATGCAATTAAGCAGATTTATACCTACTTCCTGCAACGATATGCAAAAAAAATAATTAAAAATCGCTATCAAATGTCTTAATGTAATTGATCAAACGTTTACTTACTCTCTATTTATTTGATACGAAATAAAATTATTTAGTATTCATAAACACAGTAGTTAAAGTTCATTATAGAAAGTATTACTCACAAGCTGTTAATTAATACGAAGATAATCCCATTATTTATTGATAGTTACAGAAACGCCCAATAATATTATAGATAAAATTTATACTCACCTATTTTAAATTTAAAGAATTTAATAATTTTAATACCTATCAAAATCTCAGAATAATAATCAAATAATTTGATACTTGCCTTCTGTTTTATAAAAACATATCAACAACAATATTCGTAAACAATTTGATATAAAAGAACACAATATTACTCTCTGTAAAATTATAATACAATAAGTTATTATTTCATTTGAAGAAATTCATAATATAATCAAATAAAATTTATATTCACCTCCTATTAAATATGATATCAAAACAATCAAATAATTTTTATGTAAACAGATCAAACAAATTTATACTCAATATGATCTAATATGTTTACACTTACTCTCTATTAAAAATGCAACAAAAAAAACGGTCGTTTAATACATTTATTTGTATAAATGCAAAATAAAATAATTGACATTTTACTTACTCCCTATTAATTAAAGAAAATAATTAGAAATAAAGATCCATAAATTAAATGCAAATTTTATACTCACTTCCTGTCAATTTAAAAATAATTCAGATCTAATAATATTTGCAGACACGAATTCAAAAGACCTTAGCACCCACATGCTGTCAATTTAAAGCAAATAATAATGCATGATTTAATAATAATCGTAAAATCGCTTCAATTCCTAAGGATTTCTACTTACTTCCTATTGAATCAGCATAGAAATCAATCAATTCTTATAGTATCTGTAAATACTATATGTAATATTAAAGCATCACACTTACATCTTATAACTATAAATAAATCAACGATTTAATATTTTGTAAAAACTATTGTAATGAATTAAATAAACTTTGCACTCACACACTGTAAATTAAACATTAAAAAAAAATCCATAATTCAATATTTAAATCAAATTTCCACTTCAGTTTAAATAATTATACTCACTCTCTGCTTATTTAAAATATTATTAATGGCATAATATTCACAAATACTTCACGACTTTAAATTTAAAAGAACTTATTCATACTCCCTATTTTTCGATATAAAGTTTTAATCAATAATTAGTGATATTTGTGATAAATGTATTTGTACTTACATCCTAATACAATAATATTTCAAATGCAAAAATAATTAATATATAGCACTTATTGATGCATTTAACAACTAAAATAAAATTTGTTATACTCACTCTCTGTCATTATGAAATGAAAATAAAATTCATGATCCCACATATATTTAAAACATTCTTGATATGACAATTATAAAAACTAGGTACTAACGTTCTATTGGTTTAACATAAAAGTATTCGTAAACTGTATTTGTAAACACTAATTATAAATAACCATTATACTTACATCCTGATTGGAATTAAATCAATAAATTAATAATATTATAAAACTTAAGACTCTGATAAAATTTAAATAGCGTTATACTTACATCCTGATAATTTATAATGTGAGTAAATAATACAGCGTGCACAAATTTTATTATGCTGTGAATTTATATACTTATATCCTGTAAATTTATAAAAACATGTGGCAGCTTAAATAAAGCGTAAAATTTATATTTACACAAATTTAAAGGATAATACTCACGCGCTAATATTAATTTATCATATAGCAATTTGATAATTAATAACGTGTGCTATGTTTATCTTGTAGATAAAAAATAAGCTTTGTATTTACCATCTAATGTAAAAAGGCGATTAGCGCATTATTAAAAGGCAAGTCGCAAAAAAAAAATAACAATCAACATCATATCTACCGCCTAATAATTTAAAGAAATATAGTCGAGATATTATTTATTTAAAACAATTTTATTTCTAGATTGTGAGTATTAAGTTTCATATTTATTAATCATTAATTGCTGTATGTGATCCTGACTATTATGCTTGAAATAATAGAATGTGGGTGCAATTTTACTCTTAAATCGTTATTAATGAACATTAATAAATAAAAAAAAAACCACGATTATATTCTTTAAATTATTAGGCGGTAGAT
>CAJVPV010001135.1:0-17104 GCA_910591835.1 Acaulospora morrowiae
GAAAATAAAAGAAATAACGAAAATAAAAGAAATAACGAGGTTGAGGGTCGATTACCCGTTTTGGCAACCTCTATAATACGCGATCGTCATTCTCAATTTCTAAGCCATATCGTCGATCGTCGTTTCCCCGTAACAGTATTGAAAAAATTTTTGTAGATTTTAAAATGGCATAGCATTATATATAAATAGAGAGTAATTGGAGAAATTTGTTTTTGACAAGCAAGATATTCAGTAACTTTGCTTAAATATGACTTTAGAAATAAATTTGTGATATTGAGAGTTGATATGGAAATAGTATTTATGGTTTTAAGAAAAAAATTTAAAGTAGAAGAAAGGGTTACAAGGTTTCTTTTAATTTGTGTGTATCAGACATTTCCTGCTGGGTATGCCTGAGAGCTAGGGGTTTTTAATTTTTCTTTTATGCTTTTATTATAAATCTTACATGAACAGATATTACTTTATTAAGGATCAACTCGCAATAATAATAGGATCATACAAAAGTCTTTTAGTAAAGTATTTCCGTCGATTGAAGGCAGATCTCTATAATTCCCTTTCGTTAGAATATCAATGCTTAACTATGAATCTGAACATTGCACAAAAAATCACACAACAAAATATTCTAATTTTGAAGACCAGTCTGAAATTATTTTATATCTACAATATTCAGTAGTTTTAATAATAAACTTTTCATAATTAGTCAAAGGTCAAGATTATTATGAACAGTGTTGTGCGGATTTTATAAACCTGAAATCAGAAAAATCCATAACAAAATCTGAATGGCGACGACGAACATATTGAAATCGATTGGTTTTCAGCAAAAAATTGTGTAACATTCTGAATACACATAGATGAAAACTATCAACGAGAAGACTGGGATTAATGTAGACGTGTTTGATTTTTTTCGTTTAAACATAAATAAATTCTGATTACACCAATGTTTACCCGATGATTTTAAATGTGACCAAATGTGTTGATAAGTTGTGAGAAGATATTACAATTTTCGAGAAGTTTATTACATATAATATTTGAATTCTCTGGCAAGATGTCTGAATGAGAATCCGATAGATATGTCTATCGCATAAAACGATCTTGTCTTTGCCATTTTTCTTTCTATACAAGAATAATATTACACTACAGTCTATGTCTAAAAACGAACTTAATATACATGTGGCTAATTATTTTCGAAAGCGACATAATTATAAATGAGAGCTGATTAACAATAGCACATATATTACTGTAATATAGCATGTATTATTAAAATTAATCCATATCAACACAAAATTATCTATTGCTATAATTATTACAATCCAATACTGTTTATTTCTATCCTGTATTCAATTTTATCGGTTTTTATTTCAACAAATCTGTATAGTTGGGCATTCCTAATAATGCCTTTCCTTTTTAATATAATGGATTCCAGTTAAATTATTTAAATATTTTTTTACTATAACTTTCTTCTTTTATTACTTTTTAAAGATTATTAGAATATGATAATTTTTTTGATAACCAAATTAGCCTATTATTATTATTTATCTATTGTTCTATAAAAGTAATTAATGCCTTTCCTTCTTTCTTAATTAAGCTATTATTCCATTCCATTTTTACCATAAATATTATATATATTGTCGTGGGTAAAAAGTGGGACACAATAACGCGATACATGTCACGCTACGTAATTAGTGTTGATTGGGAGGAATGGTGGGAAATTAAGGTGTGGGAAAATTTAGAGGTGGGAATTTCTAGAATAGCGTAGAATAACAGGACAGATGTAAACATGTAAACAATAGGCACATGCACAATAGAATAGCATGTAAAAAGAGATTTTAATTATTTTAGCATTTAACAATAATGTAAAGTTGTAAATACGTAATCTCTTACTTTGTTTTCAAGTGCGCCTAAAATACTTGTAACTCGTGCTACGCGACTAAGCCAGAGAACCAAGGTTTGTCTACGGGAATTGGCATAGGAAGGGTTCTATATTAGTCGATAGAGAGGTTAAAGTAAGACAGGCCAAATCAAAGACACGCCTCAAGAGTAAATAAGGAACTTACCTTATTGTTAACCGAACGTAGCAAAAAGCATCGTGGGTTGACGACTGACTTGCAGTTAGCCCACGACATATTGTTGTCTTCACTATCGAGTCTATCATTATCCAAGACAAATATTTTATCATGGACTATCCTAGCACCCTTTTTGTACGGTTGATATCCTCTTGCTGGCACAGAACTTTTTTAATATTACAAATGATCATACTCGAAACATGCACTAAGTACTATTTATTAAAAGTTTATTATTTTCTTATTCGCGCGGTACAAAATTTTAACTGTGAATTCTACTACTTTATCAATTTTAAAATCTTAGAATCTATCTCAATTCATAATAATTCCTCCTCAATTTAATGTCCTAAACGGTTCCCTGCTATTCCTATTCATACATCGTTATTTCACTTTTCTGCTAGAGTTTTGCGCACTATGTCGCGTAATCGCCCGCCGTCTTACCCACAATATAGAAAGTAATTTTTCCAAAAAGGCGTACATAAAAATAATAAAATGTGGATGGAATGGAGAGAACAGTGAAATGAGAAATAAAAATTGTATAAAATCTGTTTTAAAGTAGTCTGACTGTTCTCAGTGTATATCTTTATATTAGTTGTTAGCTCGGAATTGTAAAGTCCTTTATTAACCCGATCGATAATTAGTTGATATAATTCATTCAACGTGTTAAGTTCAATTTCCTTAACGATATTGCTCGCTATCATAAGATTTATAAAAATGCTACTAATACTTTCGTTTTCACAAAATTCAAATTCATCTGAAGCTTTTGAAGTATCAGATTTATATGTAGTATTTAGTGATTCGAGGATTCTTTAATTTGAATAATTTTGGGTCTCCTTGTCTGATTTTTCGTCCCAACAGGCTAATAAAAAAATTTTTTTAAAAAAATCAACTATCTAAATATTATCGTCAACAAATATAAAATAGATGACTTAATTTTTTATAAGCTAACCTTCCCAAAAATCGATATACTTTCTATTCTCGTTTCTCTAAGACCTTCCAATATATGGAGCATCAAAGTCACGTCGTACTCATTTTCCGAATCAAAAGGTGGATTTCCACTTGTGAGTTCCCAGAGTAAAACGCCTAATCTGAATGTCTGATTTCTTAGTTCTTTTATAATAAGATTCTTCGTTTGTTTTCTTAAAACATTGTGGATCAATAAAAGGTATAATACCAACTGGCGCATTTGCGATTGTGTATTTAACGCATCTCTTAATTTTTTGGACAGCCCAAAATCAGCAAGTTTTATGTTTCCATCCCGGGTAGGTATATTTCCCGGATGCTAAAAAATAAATACACAAACATTAGTATACAAATTATACGAATTTAATAAATCCCTATGAATAATGTTTCTTTCGTGTAAATACTCAATTGCACTTGTAATCTGTTTAGCTAAGCGTAATTTATCATTCCAGTTTAATAATTTGAAATTATCTTTCAGGTATTGTCGCAAAGTTTCATCTGCATATTCAATAACCATAATATACTCGGTTTTTTACTAATTGTCCATATTAGTAATGGTTTCTCATAAAAGTACTGTACGTACCGTATTTAAATTATAATGCACATATCAGATATTACCTTTCTTAGAAATTCCGTAAAGTCGTCATCAAAGTCAATGTCTTGATGCAACTTAAGCTAATTGAATAATATTCAGTCATCATTTTTCCCATAATTACTATATACTTGATAAAAAAATACAGTACTGTATTTACCTCGTTAAAAAATACATTTGCTGTAAATTCGTCAAAAATCTCGATTTTCTTAATTGCCACTGTTTTTCTAATACTCTTTACAAAAGCTTTTATATACTTTTCCAAAGCTACCCATTCCTATAGTTTTAATACCCTCGAAGTCGTTATATTAAAACCTCCTTAATATCAGTTCGGTTATAGAACTTTCGAGTCTTTCAACCCATTCTCTTAAAGACATTTAAATTTATATAATAGTATGACCTAAGATAGTTATAATGTGTTTTATTTACACAATGTATTGTACAAATACAGCATAGACTATTTGTACTCAGTTTCTTTTATCGAGAGTTGACCATATAAAGGAATCAAATTTTTGTCAAATCACTCCGCATATAGATTAGTAAACTTTTAAATTATTAAAAATATATTTTGTGTACAGCATATATAACTTATGAATAAAAGAGATACAAATACTTTTAGTATACATGGAAATTTGAAGTAATAAAGAAATTTCGGAGCGTGACTGGTGTTGAGTTGTGCACATTATGATGTTGGTGATAGCAGGTGTCCACTCGCCTCTTCTTTAACTAAAGTTTTTACAGTATAATATTTGATTCATTTGAATGTTACGTTAAAAAAGTTCGGTTTGTCGGGAGTTGTCCTGTACACTCTTCTAATAAACTAGTTAATTATCGGACTGTAGTGCACAGAAGTAAGCAAAGTAATGTAAATAAATAAATAAATAAAAAATTTAACATTAGGTGTTTTTAGAGAAATTCTTGTCTCAATTTGATCAATTTTCTTTTTTTCGGTTAGAATTAAGTTCAACAATAGGTCTCACATTTTATCAAAATATAGGATCCCACATACCCTAAAGACGGAAAAAATTACTGTAACATATACGAATCCCTTTGTAGCGGTATAGCAGAACGTCATATTCTTGAAGATAAAAATTACCACAAATCTCTATAAGCCATTGTAAACTTTTTTTATTAAATAGACTCGTTTATAAGTAAATAAAATTTTTGGTTACTATTATGACTTGATTTTTCATTAAGCCGCTCATAATCTAAATATTGGAGTAGAAACTGACATAAAACGTAGCTTATACAGTACGTTGACATATCAAGTACAGTATTTAAAATAATCAATTGGGCAAGTAGTACTAAGGAAAATCTCTATCGACATGTTTTAACTTTCCAGTAGGTTGATACACGGTATATTCCTGGTTTAAGTTTTGGAATTTACAATGCTATATTTGACGTGGATTGTCGCCGAGTGAAATTATTACACAAGCAAATTATAGATTTCAGGTTGACCCGATTCATTCAGAAACACTGATACTATAACTGCGTTTACTCATGAGCTCATTAGAATAATGTTTTCTCCAAACTGATCTTTCGTGTTACAATTCAAGTTTTCAAAATGGTTTTTGCAAACAGAATGGAGCCTAGCCATTCTCATAAACCCAGCGTATTTGGATCAATTAAAGATTAAGAGAAGTATGATGCCAAATACTGTAATCTTTTCTAATATGATAAATATAAAGATTGTCGTTATTGATGCAACACATTACAGTAATATGTATAGCTTTGTGAACCTTTTGTGCAACAAATGCAGACTGCGGTAATATAGTAAATATTTAGGTTATGCCGTACAAGTTACAGTACACATTTGCAACAAAAATGTTTTTATCAGAAAATTCACAATCAAAAAATGTATGGATTAAAGAACTCGAAAATTCTATAAACGAATTGCCATTAAGGAAGTTCAAATACAGCGACTTCGAGGGTATTGAAGTTATAGGAAGTGGCAGCTTTGGAAAAGTGTATAAAGCTTTTTCAAAGGGTATTAAAAAAACAGTAGCGATTAAAAAAGTTAAAATTTTTGATGAAACTTCAGCAAATATATTTCTTAACGAGGTGTTCATTTTATTATGTATATAGTAATCATATAAATAATGACTAACATAAATAAATATTCCACGCAGCTTAAGCTACATCAAGATGTTGACTTTGATGACAACATTTTACGACTTTACGGAATTTCTAAGAAAGGTAAATATTCTAAGAACGTATATTGGAAGAAACTGTGACTATAATTAATTTAATCAATTATACAGATCCGAAAAAACCCGAATATCTTACGATCATTGAATATGCTGATGGAACTTTGCGGCAATACCTTAAAGAAAATTTTAAATTATTAGAGTGGAATGATAAATTGCGCATAGCCAAACAAATCACAAACGCATTAATGTACTTACACGAAAGGGACATTATCCATAGGGATTTGGTAACTAAGTTATATGTATAAATTTCTATTATATTGTTGTATTTCTACTATATTGTTATATTTCTACTATACTGTTATATTTGTATTATATTGTTATATTTATTAATTTATTGCCTTACTTTAGCATCCAGGGAATATTCTCACCCGTCATGGAAACATCAAAATTGCCGATTTTGGGCTGTCTAAAAAACTAAGAGATGCTTCGAATACCAAAACCGCTAATTCCCCACTTGGAGTTATACCATATGTTGATCCACAATGTTTTAGAATGTCAATTAAGGGTTATTATCCTAAAAAAACCAAGAAATCAGATATTTATAGTTTAGGAGTTTTGCTCTGGGAGCTCACAAGCGGAAACCCTCCTTTTAATTCGAGTGAATATGACATAACGTTAATGTTCCGAATTTTTGATGGCCTCAGAGAGAAGAGAATAGACGGAACGCCTCAAGGGTATATCGGTATTTATGAAGGTTGGTTTATAAGGAATAAACAATATGTTTCGTTATTTATGTTTATATGTATAATCGTATTTAGAAGGTTAATATTTATTAGCCTGTTGGGACGAAAATCCAGACAAGAGGCCTGAAATTATTCAAGTTAAAGAACTACTTGATTCGTTAGATATTAAATTAGATGTATCAGATGTATCAAAAGAAAATCCTATTGATGGTACTGAGAATCTCGTGATAGCGAGTAACATTTTTAGGGATTTTGAACTTAACAAGTTGAATGAATTATATCAATTTATTATCGATCAGCTATATAAGGAATCTTCTGATTTCGCGTTAGTTATCTGTGTTAACACGTTCATTGAGAGCCATCAGACGACTTCGGAGCATATTTTTAATTTATTAATGAATTACCAGGAAACCCCTCAGAATGCAATGATTCTCGGTCTTCTTTATAGTTTGGGAATTGGAACCACTCAAGATAAAGAAAAGGTATTTCAATGGTATCTGAAATCTGCTGAAGGAGGAAATACCTATGGACAAAGAAATCTTGGAGATTGTTATCGTAATGGAACTGGAACCACTCAAGACAATGAAAAAGCATTTCAATGGTATCTGAAATCCTCTGAAGGTGGAAATGTCGATGGACAATGTAATCTTGGAGATTGTTATCGTAATGGAATTGGAACCACTCAGGACAATGAAAAAGCATTTCAGTGGTATCTGAAATCTGGTGAAGGTGGAAATACCGTTGGACAATATTATCTTGGAGATTGTTATCGTAATGGAATTGGAACCATTCGAGACTATGAAAAAGCATTTCAGTGGTATCTGAAATCTGGTGAAGGTGGAAATACCGTTGGACAATATTATCTTGGAGATTGTTATCGTAATGGAATTGGAACCACTCGAGACTATGAAAAAGCATTTCAATGGTATCTGAAATCTGCTGAAGGTGGAAATGCCGCTGGACAAAATTGGCTTGGATATTTTTATCAACATGGAATTGGAACCAATCAAGACAATGAAAAAGCATTTCAGTGGTATCGGAAATCTGGTGAAGGTGGAAATGCCGTTGGTCAATATTATCTTGGAGATTGTTATCGTAACGGAATTGGAACCACTCGAGACGATGAAAAAGCATTTCAATGGTATCTGAAATCTGGTGAAGGTGGAAATATCTATGGACAATTTAATCTCGGAGATTGTTATCGTAATGGAATCGGAACCACTCGAGACTATGAAAAAGCATTTCAATGGTATCTGAAATCTGCTGAAGGTGGAAATGCCGCGGGACAAAATTGGCTTGGAGATTGTTATCGTAATGGAATTGGAACCACTCGAGACTATGAAAAAGCATTTCAATGGTATCGGAAATCTGGTGAAGGTGGAAATCCCGTTGGTCAATATTATCTTGGAGATTGTTATCGTAATGGAATTGGAGCCACTCGAGATGATGAAAAAGCATTTCAATGGTATCTGAAATCTGGTGAAGGTGGAAATATCTATGGACAATTTAATCTTGGAGATTGTTATCGTAATGGAATCGGAACCACTCAAGACAATGAAAAAGCATTTCAGTGGTATCGGAAATCTGGCGAAGGTGGAAATGCCGTTGGACAATATTATCTTGGAGATTGTTATCGTAATGGAATTGGAACCACTCGAGACTATGAAAAAGCATTTCAATGGTATCTGAAATCTGCTGAAAGTGGAAATGCCGCTGGACAAAATTGGCTTGGATATTTTTATCAACATGGAATTGGAACCAATCAAGACGATGAAAAAGCATTTCAGTGGTATCGGAAATCTGGTGAAGGTGGAAATGCCGTTGGACAATATTATCTTGGTGATTGTCATCGTAATGGAATTGGAACCATTCGAGACGATGAAAAAGCATTTCAATGCTATCTGAAATCTGCTGAAGGTGGAAATATCTATGGACAATGTAATCTCGGAGATTGTTATCGTAATGGAATCGGAACCACTCAAGACAATGAAAAAGCATTTCAATGGTATCTGAAATCTGCTGAAGGTGGAAATGTTGATGGACAAAGAAATCTTGGATATTGTTATCGTAATGGAATCGGAACCACTCAAGACAAAGTATTTCAATGATATCTGAAATCTACTGAAGGTGGACATGCCGCTGGACAAAAAAACCTGGAATTTGTTATCGCGATGTAATTGGCACCATGAAAGATAATAAGAAAGCAAAATATTGACTTGAAAAATCTAAATTTTAGATTTCGAAAGTGCATGCATACTTTTTATATTGACACGAGAATTGTTGTGGACATTAATTACCAGAATATTGTGAAAAATTAGCTGTACTTTTTGATTCTACTGCTAGCATTGTTTGTTACCTATAATCGTAAAATAATTTTATTTTTTATTTTACAGTATTTATCAAGATATTTATTTATTTATTTATTTCACACTCCTTCCTACTCCCATTCCACTTCTTAATTTACAATATATACGCTTTTTTAAAGAACCTTATAATAAAATGGTAAGAATAAATTAATAAAATAAAAAATAATTTAAACAAAGATCTTGGTATTTTTGATATTACGCAAACCAACGCTGTATGGTTCCTCTACTTCTTGAATGAATTGTTGCGAGGTAAATAATAATTTTGAGAGAACCTGATCATCCAACTCCTTCAATTGTGGTTTTACCATTATCTGAATTTACCTCCTGTTTAAGTACACCATAATCCCAAACATAATCAAGAATTTGATCAGGTAGTGGTCTTGCTTCATATACAAGGTTAATAATTCATAATAGCATTAGTAATATCAAGTAAAAATGTAATTATTAAAGTTTAGATGATTTACCTGATAGTCCATTTTGGCCCCAATAGTCCATTTTCCCTTACTTGTATTCTTATAGTTTCAATATAAATGGCAATGTAGATAATAGAGATAGTGTAATGTGATGGCTAACTGCAAGTCTGTCACTAACTGGGAGCAGAATTCGCATAAATTTCACAATAAAAACTTAAAAGAGGTGGATTTGATTTGATCAAATTTTCTGTCTTTATTAGATACTTTTTCGTTTCTTTTATACATGTTTTTAGACATCTAGATGGAAGCTTTTAAAGAATGAAAGAAAAAGATCAAAATCAATAAAACAAATGATTCTAAATTATATGTTTTCTTATTTTTTCTTATTAATTAATTATTGTTGTTTCAGGTTGATGTTCATAATACTCTATTTAAATATCAGCCACGTAATCATATCACATTTTGACTACAGTTAAACCTCTTTATATTGATATTTTTTATATTGATAATTAGTCTATACCGATAAAATTTTGTTTTCTAAAACCGGTCCTATTAAATTGTACAGCTTATATCGATAAACTCTAGTAAATACTGTATCTTTATTAAATATACTAACACTATCTTCAAAATTATTAGTTAGTATCAGTATGAGATTTATATTGATATTTTGTATGTAATTCAAAAATTGACTAACCTGTCATATGCATTATGTATGCAATTATAAATTTAATGATGATTTTTTGTAATTTATAAAATTTTTTTATTTTTTAAATTTGAGCATGTTATGAAGACATTCAAATATTATCAAAATCAGCTTAAATATTTAATGCTGACTATTTCTATGACAAAAAAATTGCAATAAAAAAGAATAAACATTTAATATTTGAACATTATTAAAAATTAGTTGAGATAGGTAATGTAAAGGAATTTTTAATACTGACTATTAAGTATTATAATGAAAAAATTGATATAACAAAAATAAAAACCTAGATGGTTAAATAAAAGAAAAATTTAATGTTAAGTATTATTATAACATAAGGATTAATTAAATATGTATAATAATTAGTATTTAAAAATAGAATTAAAAGCAAGGTATTCAAATATTATCAAAATAAACTAAGATAAATTATATAAAAGAAACTTCTAACATTAGTCATTACTATATATGTGACAGAAATTCTTACTTACTTGATACAATTGATACAATTATTTAATACAATTAATTAAGTCTCTATTAAAATATATAAATAATTGAATCATGATACAATTTTTTTTAAGAAATTTATAAATTAATAATTTATACCACATATATAATTATTGCTATAGATAAAAAAATTAAAAGTAAAAAGAATATTTTAATATTATTAAAAATTAGCTGAAATAATAGTATAATAAATACATAGTATCAGTTAATATTATAAAAAAAAATTAAATTAAAAAATAAAACTCTTTTTCACTTCTCTTTCTGCACTTGAAAATTTTTTTTTTAGAAAAATTTTAAGTTGTTTATTTTTTTCACTTTTTCTTTCTCTTTTCTTTACCTTTCTTTTCCCATACTCTTTTATTCTCCATCCTTATTTTTTTTCTTTCTTTTCTATATACTTTTTTTTATATACTTTATATTTTCCTCTTTATATTTTCCTCTTTTTTCTGCTGAAGTCAGGTTTTTCCTTTTTTCTGAAGGTTTTTCTCTTTATACTTTTCTTTCTTTTAAAAACTCCACTTTATAATATCAATTCTCTAACCAGTTGACTTCTTTTTCTCAAGGACCATATCAAGAAGTGACAATTTTTTTCAAGATGTGAGCTTCAGAAAATTTTTTCTCTTCATTGCTTTCAAGAAAAAGGACAAATGGTTTACCCTTTTCAAAATATTGACATAATTATCATTACCATAATTGACATTATTTATTTATTGATAACTATACTAGATATATTTAAAAAACTGATGTACAACTATTGTTACTCGAATTTTCAAGAAGTTGCCCTGCAATATTCAGGTAAAATGGTAGCCAATATCAATATAAAAATCACAAGGCCTACTAATAGAAATTAAAAGGCCTTTGAACAGAAACTAAAAAGCTTTTGAACAAAAACTAAAAGACCTTTGGATAGAAACTAAGAGGTTTACAGATAGAAGTGGAACTATTTATAAAAACTGAAAAGCATATTTAAAGAAACTAAAAAATCTACAAATAGAAATCAAAAGGCCTATAGGTATCATATTAATGATTAAGAAATCTAGTAAAGTGATATGTGATAACCAAAGATTCTAGTTACTCTACAAGCAGAGCTGGTAATAACAACACAAGTTCCTTGATTACTGGACAATATAGGTCCATGTGCTAGGTCAGGTATAAATATCTATAAAAATATTCAATACACTCTATCCATTGGATACTTTTGTTACACTTGAAAAATAAATATATCAAATTCTTTTTGTAACTTGAAGTCCAACCTGTATAAAGTGGCTGCAGCACCTTCATGTATAGAGAAATCTAATTTTTTTTATATCTCCACTATCTTTGATCTGAATACAACACAAATTATTCTAACCCTTTGCTAGATACTATTCAAGATTTAGTATGAAGCTTTAATATTTTTTTTCTGTTACTTGAATAGTTAATAAATAGGCAAGCTAGCATTAAACTTGATAATTAATAATCATAAGAGATATTGCTACTTTTTTTATATAATAATTTCCAAATTTACATTTAATAAAATAACAAGGTTTTCTTATTAAAAAAAAATTAAATTAAATTAAAAAAGTGAATATACAGTAATATGAAGTATTTAAAATTTGTTAAAATAAGAGATATGAAAAAAATATTAGTTATTGCTATAATAAAAAAATCAGGATTAAAAAATAAATTTAAAGTATTTAAATATTAACTAAAATAAGTAATATTGATAAAATATATGATATTAATTAATATTATAAAAGAAATTAAAAAGAATAAATATAAATTATTTAGATATTATCAAAATTTGATTAGAATAAATTATTTACTTGAAACAAATAATATTGTTTATATTATGAATAAGAAAAAATATCTAATATAAATTAAATATTTTTTAAAATATGAATATATAACAGAATTAATATATAGTATGTAACAAAACCTTTTGAAATTTTTTATTTATTCATTACTCAAAAACTACTGTATAGAAATTAATAAAAAATATATCAAAAGACCTATGGGTCTATAGTGTAGTGGTTAACACTCCACAGGTCAAATCACAAGATACTAGTTCAATCTCATGTGAGGGCTGTTGAATAGTTAATATGGTATCTAGCGCCATAACCTGTATAAGCGCTGTTTCTCATAAAAAGCTGTTTTACACGCTGATCCAAGTGGGCATTGAGATTGTGATTTTCAGAAAAGGCGTTGTGGTGCAACGATCATCCAGTTGGTGTTACAATGATCACTGGAAGTTGCAAGGAGTATGAGATGTCCGCTTTCGGTAAAAGATGACTTGGTGATCATTTCCCTGTGGTATCTGATGTCTTTTCCTACAGGATAGCTGGAAAAATCCTATTCTAATCCAGTAATAAATCACTTCGACAGTTACTTATCCCAAAAAGGTGGCCTAGCAGTAAGACCACTAGGTAACCTTGTGGATACCTAAATAGACAGTAAGACCTGGTGACATAAGTTCCTTGGACATTCTTGGGTAGCTTGTGGAGGGGTGGAAATTAAATGGAAAACGGTGCATCCAGCTGCAGGTGGTTGGATCTGGAAAGATTAAAATGTAGTGTTCTATTTGCCAAATATAGGTACTATCCCCAGTGCCCAAAAAATTTCAAATTCTCCTTAATTTCACACAGTGTCAAATAGAATATCTAGTTACACCAATAGGATGTATTGCAGTAAGACTTGAGTCAACAATACATATATAGATAGGCTGCACCCGGATGGTATATCTGTGGGTGAATTCTAATTGTAATGATTGTTAAGTGTGAACAGAAATATACAATATATGTTGTTTACAGTACAATTAATAAATTAGAGTAAAGTTTACTTACAATACAAAAAAAAAAAAAAAAATAAAAAATATATCAAAATAAAGTTAAAAATATAAAAATTTTATTAATATAAAATTAATAATTAATTCTTTCACCTTTCTTTTCAATTATAATTTTATATTTTT
The DNA here is from genome assembly GCA_910591835.1 of Acaulospora morrowiae. Taxonomy (NCBI): domain Eukaryota; kingdom Fungi; phylum Glomeromycota; class Glomeromycetes; order Diversisporales; family Acaulosporaceae; genus Acaulospora; species Acaulospora morrowiae. The sequence goes on from CAJVPV010001135.1 coordinate 13,436, forward strand.
TTTTTATTAAATTTATAAAATTATTTAAAATCTTATTTGGAATTTTATCCCATTCTTCTATTATAAACTGTTCTAATTCTAAAATATTTTTAAACATTTTTAATTTTACATTTCTTTTAACAATAGCCCAAAGATTTTCAATAGGATTTAAGTTTGGACTATTAGAAAGCCAATTTATAATTTTAGAAAAATTTTCATTAACAATTTTATTTGTATAATTTGGATTATTGTTATATTGAAAATAAAAATTATTTCCAAGCAATTCAATAATTTCTAATTTATGTTTTTGCAAAATATTAACATAAAATTTTGTATTTATAATTTCTTTAAAACAAAAAAGAGAAGGTTTTCCTTTTATACAAAATTCTCCCTATACAAAAATTTTGATACAATCTTTAGGTATTTTTCTGACTGGTCTTGCATTTTTATACTATTGAGTAATTGTATTTTTAAATAGTTAAATGCTATTTTATCAGAAAATAAAATTCTTTTTCAATTATATAATTAAGATATTTCTTTGTTCAAATAACACAAGCTTCTTTATGAGCAGTAGTAAGTATAGGAGTTTCCAAATGTAAATTATTTTTATAATCCAAGCTTGTTAGATATTTTGAAATTATCCTATGAGATACTTTGGTATCTATATTTAACAATTTAATTGCCAAAGTTCTTATAAAAAGTTTTGGATTATGACATAAATATTGACCAATTGCTTTTAATTTATATACAGTAATCTTTTTAGACTGATCTCCATCAGATTTTCTTGAATTGTTTTCTTTGGAATTTAATTTTTTAAGATTATAATAAATAGTTGATATAGTTATATCAGTTCTAGAATATATTTTATTTCAAAAGTAATTCTATTCTTCCACAAATGTAATATAGTTTGATGTTGTATATGTTTTTCAGAAACTAATATTGTAAGGATAAGTTTATAAAAAAAATAAAATAAGTTAAAAAATTTATTGATATATATACAGTATATTTGTTAAGATATATTGTTTATATGTTTAAATTTTCACATAAATTGCTTTTGTTTTAAAAAAGTTATTTATATTTATGTCACATAAATAAAATTTCAAAAAGTTTTATTACATACTATATATTATATCATACCATATAATATTGTTATAAAAAATAGTAATTGATAATATGCTTATAAATTGAAAATAACAATTACTTTACTGAAAGTGATTATTTTTTAACAATGTAGTAGCAATGTAGTAGCAACATAGTAGCAATATAGTAGCAATATAGTAGTAATGTAATTTTTTTTAAAAATAGTAGTATAGCAGTAGCAATTTAAATATAATTTTGTTACTATATTGTAATATAATAGTAACAATATAGAAACAAAGCAGTTAAAAAAAACTCTCACCCATTCATCACTGATTTTTTGAAAATTTTCTTTTTAGAAAATCTTCTTTCAAGAAACATCTTTCTCTTTTTATTTTCTAAGAAAAATAAGCTTTAAACCCAAAGGATATAAAGACTTTAAAGAATACTGTTGCATTGGGATGAAACCTTTGGTCAAAATCTAAGCAAGTTGTGAGTCTTCCTTAGCTCTTGGTTGTATAGGAAAAGGCCCATGGCTGCCTTCCTTCATAATTTTTTATCTTTAGGTACCTCCCCCTTTATGACCATGATAACTGTTTTTCCTTTTACCTTCAACTTTCTATAACACAAATTCAACTTTAACAACATATTCAAACAAAGTTATTGGATCTAATGTTTGTCTTAACACAACCTTCAAAAAATTATTGTCTTTTTTCTCTTTCTTTTTTTATTAAAAACAACAATACATATCACTTTATCACTCCATCACAAAAAAATTTTTTTTCTTAACTCAAAAACCCTATTCAATTCTACATCATCAAAAGATCAACATCTCAAAAACAACCAATCAAATTTCTATACTCTTTTAACAACAAAGCCAAACCTGTTCAAACCCATTTTCTAATCAGTTTTTCTATCAAAATATTTATACACTAATAATAACAACAATAACAATAACAATAACAACAATCACAATCAACTGATAACATACTGAATTGGGAGAGCATGTGACTGTGCCCTGCATAGGTTTCAGTAATTTACAACTAAACAAGCACTAAAATAATACAACAAGATTGAAGCAGGCTCCATATCCGACTTACTATTACCTCAACCATACTACTAACCTATGAACCTCCTAACTTTCTACAATTATCATTAACAATGGAGTTGCAACCCATGAGTAGCAAAGCTACCATTAAAGAAAAAAGGCAGCCTAAGCCTAACCAATGTGAATGAAAGTAAAATACTATCATTGTGAGTGGAAGTGAAATACCAGGGAGTTGCGCCCCGTAATTTGGCAGCTTAAGCCCATGCTCCTCTATTGCTGTTGGAGTTGCACCCAGTTATCAAAAAGGAAGTTTTGACCTAGGTAGACACATTTGGTTTGTGCCCTGCGAGATGGATTGTTAATGCAAAAGATAATTGTATTCAAAACCCAATACTCACTACCACTACTTTAACAATTTCCATTCCTAATTCCTTAACTATATGTGGCTTTCAGAAAGTGATTAACCCTGACTTCAAACTTAATGTATATAACAACTTCATATCAAAAACTTTCAACCTTCAACTTTTAATATTCTCACATTATGGCGATTTTGCCCCTCAAATTTTTTATATATAATTTATTCTATCCTTACATGTAGATAGTCCTTTCTTAACTTTTTCCCTGCTCAAAGATTTTTTTTATTAGAAATATATCTACTACAATAGATGATAAACTAATATGTACAATTTTGTTCATATATCTCATATCTTAAAATTAATCATGTAATAATAATAATTACATATTAATAAAGATAATGAGACAAGTCTCACCTTAACAGTTAAAAAAAAGAAACAAAGCAGTTACAATTGCAATATTAATTATTGAATGGGTTGTACTTGGAAAATTTGAGTATTTTTTACTCACTTCCCATCTCCACAAATTTCTCTTTAGCAGTCTATAAAGAAAAATCAACAAACTTATCAAGTCCTTATACAAGATATTATTAAGATGCTCCAATCTTATTCTAGTTAATGAGAGAGGCCTAAAAATCTCTTTGCTTAAAGAAAAACAAAGATTATCTCTTGTAACTAATCTAATATCTAAACTCACTACTCTGTCAATCAGAAAATATCTTCATTAAGATATTAGATCAATACAAAAAAGAAAATCAATATAGTTTTGTCCACTCTGCGACCCAGACAAATTTAACCAAGACAATTGACTCCTCAGTGCAACCCATGTAGCAAAAAACTTCAAGATCCAACTGTATCCTCCAGCCTACATATTTTATAATGACAATGCCATGAATTCTATTGGTTTTTTATTCAGATTACTTAAAAGCAATCTCAAAATTACTGCAGTCCACACAGCAAATACACTTAATATTCAATTCACCAACCAATTGCTTAGATTTAACAGCCCTATTAAACTTATATGGTCTCAAATTATTTCGCATACAGGGATTACAAGATGTGGTCCAGAACCTTACTAATTTGAAAACTTTGTCAACACTTCCTTCCTAAAGGGTACACATTGTTACACTTGATTTTCGCCCAAGATCATCACTACCCCTTGCCCAATTTTTACTAGCATTTACCCTTGAAATGTTATCCATTCTAGAATAA
>CAJVPV010001136.1:0-17103 GCA_910591835.1 Acaulospora morrowiae
AACAATTAAAAATATAATATATATATAAATTTTTATAAATTAAATTTATTAACCAATCAAAAATTGCGTCACTATTTTGGCATTGTGTCACAATTGCGGCATAATTGCGGCATTGTGACATAATTGCGGCAAATCACGTGATTAAGTTATAATTAAAAATAATTGCGGCAAAATTTTATAATTGCGTTATATTAAAATAATTGAGTCAAATTATATAATTGCGGCAAAATTACATGATTGCATCATATTAAAATAATTGCGGCACAATTGTGGCATTGCATCACAATTGCGTCAATTGCGTCAACTATAAAAAAAATTCATTTGACTCAATTACTAAATTCTTGATTTTTAATTGCGTCTGACTCAATTCAATAATTTCTGCCACATGTATAATCATAACTATCCCTTGGTTATGGCTCAAAATATTGATCTTTTTCAATGATATCTTTATAAGACTCTTGAGGCATGAAAGGGATGTTTGTTGACAAAATCATTATGGAAATTGTCGAAGTTCTATGCATAGGGAAGGAAGATTCACTTTGCAACCATGTGAGTTTTTTTAACTGTTCTGCTATGAGAGAGGAGAATCTACGTTGCCATACAGGTTTCATTGACTGTTCTGCTATGGGAGAGGAAAATCTACTTTGCTATGCAGATTTTGTTAATGGTGATAATGACATGGGCATGGACTGTCTGCTTTTGTTTTATAAATAAACAAGTAGAAAAATAATGTTCATTATTTCATTTACACCTTCATTCACCAAGTTTTCAGGAATTAAGCCGAAACGACTTCTTAAGTCTTGAAGTGTAGCTGAATTATTATTAACAAGATATGTATCGAGATTATTTAATACTATACTAAAATCTATAAGAATAATTAGTCATATAAATGATTAAGGAATTATCAATAAAGAAATACGAAAAAAATTTGCTTACTTGATAAAGTATTTTCACTCGAAGATGAAGAATACATTATTGGTTAAATCTATGGTAAATAGGACAGATAGAATGATAATTGAACCATTGGAATTACAGATGATTATACAGAGGGTTGTTAAACAAAAGCAAATAGTTGCTAAACAGAATGTTGACTAGAGAACTGCTGAATGAAAAGTTGAATGTAAGTCTGCTAAATGGAAGGTTGAACATAAGGCTGCTAAACGAAGAGTTGACTAAAAGGCTGTTAAATGGAATATTGAACAAAATGTTGAATAGAAGATTAACCAGATGGTTGTTGAACAGAAGGTTGACTGGATAGCTGTTGAATGAAAGGTTAACTGAATGGCTGTTAAACAGAAAGTTGACTAGATGACTGTTGAACAGAAGATTGACTAGATGACTGTTAAACGACAGATTGATCAGATGACTGTTGAATAGCAGGTTGATTGGATAGTGATTTCTCAGAAAATTGTTAACCAGATTGTTGGAAGGATTATTAAACGAAAAATCGCAGAGATGATTTTCTTTTTGAATTCATTTTTGAAAAATTTTTGAGAAAAATTATCTGCTTTTATATTTAATTTTTGTATAATCATGACTTTATAATAAATAAATAGTCACTACATCATCACTATTTTTTACCACTTGATTAATAAATTGTCACTATTTTGCAATGATTCTATTATAATTTAATTAAAGTTATCTCAAAATGTATCACCACAATGACATTTTATTAATAATTATAGTGACGATATCATCACTATTTTGTAACTAAAAGTTGTCACAATATAGTCATGATTTGTTCACTATTTTTTTAAAAAGAGTTGGTGATGATGTTATCATCGAAACGATGATTAATCATCACTAAATGGCTGATATTTTGTCGTGACATAGTAAAAACCATTAAATCATGATTGAATCTTCATGATTCAGTCACAAAATCGCGATGATCACGTGATCATATTGTCAGAATTTGATAGATTTCAGTAAAGTAGCTTGTAAAGATGCTTGATATAATAATAATGATAATAATTATCAATAAAAACCTTGTATCAAATATCTTTGATTAATTTTTTTTTAAAAAAAGATATAACATTTTCTTCAAAGTTATATTAACTCATTTAGTTTGTTTATCAGTTTGTAGGTAAAAAACAGTAGATATAACTGTTTTAATATCAGATTGTTGAAATAAAGCTTGTCAAAAATAACTAATAAATCTGACATCATAGTTAAAATTAATAACTTTTGATATTCCATAATACTTGAAAATTTCCTTTAAGAATATCTTGGCTGCTTCTAGTGCTGTAACACTAGTATGCATTGAACAAAAGTATGCTCATTTGGTCAGAAGATTAACAAAACTACTGTAAATATATCACGTAATGCATGGCAGTATTGTCATTCGTTACATAAGATTTCTTACTCTTTTATTGCGCTATCTCCTGAGCCATATCACGTGATAGCTAATACAGGTATGCAAGAACAATACTTTTTATTTACCTCTACAACAAGTAGTTTGATAATCATCTAATAAGCTATTTGAAATTACACTTTAATCATCTAATTCTCTTTACTAATTTGCTTGCAATATCAGCAGACTAGGGGTTTGAATGGGTTTTTTGACGGTTAATATTGATAGTAACTTATCATATTTTCTAGAGATGTAACCAATAGACCAAATTATTGATGAATTTTTAATTTATTTAAATATGTTATAAGGAACCTAACCGGTCTATAAACACTGGGAAAATTTCTGAAAAATTGTTTTCAGAGTTTAAATTTATTCTTATTGTATCAATATACGTCAATACATACAATATATACGTAGTTAACCCTAGGAGGATATAAAGAAGGATTAAGTATCAAGCATTCAAAGACATACTTACATCTATAAACTATAGAACCATACTAAAGTTATTTAGAGAGAAATGCTCTTAAGGCATACTATTATTTAATAATTAAATTACGTTGTTGGCTGTCTATCATATATAAGCAATGTCAGTTTAATAGTTACTAAAAAAATAAAGAAAAGCAATAATGTATATTATTTTACCGTGGACGTAAGGAATGAATTCACTTGAATATATTGATTGTACATGTAAAATTTCCATATTTTCCATATTGTCAATATTGTATAAACTCATTAAAACTTTTTCATCATTTTGCCATTCGGCAAAAGTTCTACAAATTTCTTCGGCTAGTGGACGATTTACCGGATTTCCATCCCAACATTTTTTCATAAGATCTATATAAACCTGAGGTGTGCCTTCGATAATAGTTGGTCGAAAACCATTGTAAACTTGAATTTGAAATTGATCTCTAGATACTTGGTTAAAAGGAACAGCTTTTCCTGAAGAAATTTCCCACATAATTATGCCAAATGAGTAAATATCTGATGCTAAAGTATATGGATTGTCATAAAAAACTTCTGGTGCTATGTATGGCAAGACCCCATAAACTCCTTTTGATTCCGCATCAATCGACATTGAAAGACCTAAGTCTGCAACATAACCACTATATAAATTATCTAGTAGTATGTTACCACTATGTAAATCTCGATGAATAAAATTTTGTGAATGAATTATTTGAAGATCAGAAGCAATGCAAATTAACAATTTTAATTTATCATTCCATTTAGTTTGTGCTACTAAGTTAAGATTATTACGCAAGGAACCCTCTTCTGCATAATCTGTTATAATAATGTAATATTTAGACACGTCGTCTCTAGACACTCCATAGCATTTTAAAAAAGTCGGGTTTTTATGACCAATATCGCAATATGCTTTTAGCTTTAATGGAAGAAAAGGAGAAAAGGGTAAGGAATTTTAAATAAGTAGCTCAAAAAATAATTAAAATTCATATTACCTCTTTTATAAGCTCCTTATGACTAGATCTGGATCCATGAAGTAATTTAAGTGCAACACTTCTATCACGCCAATATGCGTAAAACACAGTTGCAAATCCTCCTTGACCTATCTTCTCAATGTGTTCAAATTCATTGTAAGGAATCCAATGTAACGGATATTTGCTTTCGGCAAGTATTTTTCTAACTTTATTATTAATATCAGAGTTTCTAAGTGTTGATTCATTCGGAGCTAAAGAGACAGGTTATTAAATTTGGAATAAATAAATTTTGTAAGATAATATCATTACATCTACCTAATAATTGATTTCTCTCCCTAATATTTACACACATATCGTTGTTAATTTATATAACATAAATTTGATTAAAAAAAATAAAAAATAATCTCACATTTGATACCAATGCGTGGCCATTTGCAAGTTCCGCTCAACTCCGATTCCGTTCCTATAAAATCTAGCAACCTCAAACATTCCACTTACATCACCCATATTAGCTACTTTTTGAAAATATTCGAATGCCTTACGTTCATCCTTCTTAACTCCTATTCCATTTTGATAACAATAACCAACATTATATGTTCCCGAAGCATCACCCATCTCGGCTGATTTTTTATAATATTCGAATGCCTTATGTTCATCATTTTTAACTCCGATTCCCGCGTCATAACAATAGCCAACATTAAATGTTCCCGACGCATTACCCATCTCGGCAGATTTTTGATAATATTCGAATGCCTTACGCTCATCCTTTTCAACTCCAATTCCATTTTTATAGCAATGGCCAACATTATAGGTTCCCGATGCATTACCCATCTCGGCCGATTTTTGATAATTTTCGAATATTTGACATTTATCCTTTTTAACTCTTCCATTTTGATAACAATGACCAACATTATATGTTATCGATGCCCCGAACGCCTTGTGATCATCTTTTTTAACTTCAATTCTATTTTGATAATAGTCAACATTATATGTTTCCGATGCATCACCCATCTTGGCTGATTTTTGAAAATACTCGAATGCCTTACATTCATCCTTTTTAACTCCAATTCCATTTTGATAACAATAGCCAACATTATATGTTCCAGATGTATCACCCATCTTAGCTGATTTTTGATAATATTCAAATGCCTTACATTCATCCTTTTTAACTCCAATTCCATTTCGAAAACAATAGCCAACATTATATGTTCCTTTTGCATAACCCATCTCATCTGATTTTTGATAATATTCAAATGCCTTATGTTCATCTTTTTTGACTCCAATTCCATTACGATAACAATAGCCAACACTAAATATTCCCGATGCATTACCCATCTCGGCTGATTTTTGACAATACTCAAATGCCCTACATTCATCCTTTTTAACACCAATTCCATTTTGATAACAATAGCCAACATTATATGTTCCCGATGCATCACCCATCTCGGCTAATTTTTGATAATATTCGAATGCCTTGTGGTCATTTTTTTTAACTCCAATTCCATTATGATAACAATGGCCAACATTATATGTTCCCGATACATCCCCCATATCAGCTGATTTTTGAAAATATTCGAATGCCTTATGTTCATCTTTTTTAACTCCAATTCCATTTTGATAACAATATCCAACATTATATGTTCCTTTTTCATCACCCATCTCAGCTGATTTTTGATAGTATTTGAATGCCATACGTTCATCCTTTTTAACTCCAATTCCATTTCGATAACAATAGCCAACATTAAATGTTCCCAATGCATTATCCATCTCGGCTGATATTTGATAATATTTGAATGCCCTACGTTCATCTTTTTTAACTCCGATTCCTTTATCATAACAATAGCCAACATTATATGTTCCCGATGCTTCACCCATATCGGCTGATTTTTTATAATATTCGAACGCCATGTGATTATCTTTTTTAACTCCAATTCCATTTTGATAACAATAGCCAACATTATATGTTCCTTTTGCATCACCCATCTCGGCTGATTTTTTATAATATTCGAATGCCATATGTTCATCCTTTTTAACTCCAATTCCATTTTGATAACAATAGCCAACATTATATATTCCCAATGCATTATTCATCTCGGTCGATTTTTGATAATATCTGAATGCCATACGTTCATCGTTTTTAACCCCAATTCCTTTATCATAGCAATGGCCAACAATATATGTTCCCAATGTTTCACCCATATCGGCTGATTTTTTATAATATTCGAATGCCATATGTTCATCCTTTTTGACTCCCATTCCATTTTGATAACAATAGCCAACATTATATGTTCCCAATGCATTATTCATCTCGGCCGATTTTTGATAATATTCGAATGCCATACGTTCATCTTTTTTAACTCCTATTCCTTTATCATAACAACGGCCAACATTATATGTTCCCAATTTTTCACCCATATCGGCTGATTTTTTATAATATTCAAATGCCTTATTATCATTCTTTTTAACTCCAATTCCTTTATCATAACAATAACCAACATTAAATACTCCTGATATATCACCCATATTTGCTGATTTTTTATAATATTCAAATGCCATATAGTCATCTTTATCAACTCCAATTCCTTCATAATAACAATATCCAACATTAAATGCTCCCTTTTCATTACCCATACGAACTGATTTTTGATAATATTCAAATGCCTCACGTTCATCTTTTTTAACTCCTATTCCATATTGATAATAATAACCAATATTAAATGTTCCTGACGCATCACCCATATCGGCTGATTTTTGATAATATTCAAATGCCTTATGTTCGTCCTTTTTAACTCCAATTCCATTTTGATAACAATAACCAACATTGTATGTTCCAGATGCATCCCCCATCTCAGCTGATTTTTTATAATATTCGAATGCCTTACGTTCATCTTTTTTAACTCCAATTCCATATTGATAGCAATAGCCAACATTATGTGTCCCCGATGCAGAACCCATCTCGGCTGATTTTTGATAACATTCAAATGCCTTGTGTTCATTCTTTTTAACTCCAATTCCTTCATCATAACAATATCCAACATTATATGTTCCCGATGCATTACCCATCTCGGATGATTTATTATAATATTCGAATGCCTTATGAACGTCTTTTTCAACTCCAATTCCTTCATGATAACAATATCCAACATTAAATGCTCCCTTTTCATTACCAATATGGACTGATTTTTGATAATATTCAAATGCTTTACACTCATTCTTTTTAACTCCAATTCCATATTGATAACAATATCCAACATTATATGTTCCCGATACATGACCCATCTCTGTCGATTTTTGATAATATTCGAAGGCCTTGTGTTCATCCTTTTTAACTCCAATTCCATATTGATAACAATATCCAACATTATGTGTCCCCGATGCATCATTCATATCGGCTGATTTTTTATAATATTCAAATGCCTTAGTTTCATTCTTTTTAACTCCAATTCCTTTATCATAACATTAGCCAACATTAAATACTCCTGATACATCACCCATATTGGCTGATTTTTTATAATATTTGAATGCCTTGTGTTCATCTTTTTCAACTCCGATTCCATTTTTATTGCAATAGCCAACATTAAACATTCCCGATGCATCACCCATCTCGGCTGATTTTTGATAATATTTGAATGCCATGTGTTCATCCTTTTTAACTCCTATTCCATATTGATAACAATAGCCAACATTATGTGTTCCCGATGAATTACCCATCTCGGCTGATTTTCGATAATTTTCAAATGCCTTTTGTTCATCCTTTTTAACTCCAATTCCTTCATCATAACAATATCCAACATTATATGTTCCATATGCATTACCCATCTCGGCTGATTTTTTATAATATTCAAATGCCTTTTGTTCATCCTTTTTAACTCCGATTCCTTCATAATAATAATAGCCAACATTAAACGTCCCCTTTGCATTACCCATCTCATCTGATTTTTGACAATATTCGAATGCTCTAAGTTCATTCTTTTTAACTCCAATTCCATTTTGGTAACAATATCCAACATTATAAGTTCCATATGCATCATCCATCTCATTTGATTTTTGATAATATTCGAATGCCTTACGTTCGTTCTTTTTAACTCCAATCCCATTTCGATAACAATGGCCAACATTACATGTTCCCGATGCATAACCCATCTCAGCTGACTTTTTATAATATTCGAATGCCTTACGTTCATCCTTTTTAACTCCAATTTCGTATTGATAACAATGACCAATATTATATGTTCCCGATGCATTACCCATATCTGCTGATTTTTTATAATATTTGAATGCCTTATGTTCATCCTTTTTGACCCCAATTCCCTTATCATAACAATGACCAACATTAAATGTTCCCGATGCATCACTCATTTCGGATGATTTTTTATAATATTTGAATGCCTTATGTTCATCCTTTTTAACCCCATTTCCATTTTCATAACAACTGCCAACATTATATACTCCCAACACATGACCCATCTCGGCTGATTTTTTATAATATTCGAATGCCTTATAGTCATTTTTTTCAACTCCATTTCCATTTTGATAACAAATGCCAACATTATAGTTTCCCGATGCATTACCCATCTCAGCTGATTTTTGATAATATTCGAATGCCTTACGTTCATTCTTTTTAACCCCAATTCCATTTCGATAACAACAGCCAACATTATATGTTCCCGATGCATTACCCATCTCGGCTGATTTTTGATAATATTCGAATGCCTTACGTTCATCCTTTTTAACTCCAATTCCATTTCGATAACAATAGCCAACATTGCCTGCTCCCGATGCATTATCCATCTCGGCTGATTTTTGATAATATTTGAATGCCTTATGTTCATCTTTTTTAACCCCAATTCCATTTCGATAACAATAGTCAACATTGCACGCTCCCGATGCATCACCCATCTCGGCTGACTTTTTATAATATTCGAATGCCTTATATTCATCCTTTTTAACTCCAATTCCGTTTTGATAACAATAGCCAACATTATATGTTTCCGATGCATTATCCATCTCGGCTGATTTTTGATAATATTCGAATGTCTTACGTTCGTCTTTTTTGATTTCAATTTTATATTTATATCTATAACCAATATTACTTGTTCTTTCTGAATCACTCATTTGGTTGATTTTTAATGGTGTTTAAATGACTTTATAATAAAAGTTAGCAAGCATTGATATTATATCAAAACTTATAATTGTGGATTAATTAGAAATATTGATCGAAATTAAGTGATTCATTTCTATTGTTGTACAGTCAACCCTGATAAACCAACGGTTGTACGGTATTTCTATAAATAGAACTTCATTCAGTAAAATTTTATATTTAGGATGGACAATCAAATCATTATTGAATTAATACGGTTAACTCTCAATAAAATTGATAATCGAAACAGCAGAGATTTATTACTATTTCTAAACGACATGGGGGTGTTCCCCGTACATTGATTGTACAGCGATTGTGTAGCGTTGGTGCAGCGGTGATGCAGCAGTGGTACAGCAGTGGTGCAGAGGTGGTGCAGAATACATACAGCTGTATTTCAAGTGAAATTTCCGTACTGTAATAATATTAATATATGATTTCGGATTATATCACCCGGCATATAGGATGGCAGTTACGTCAAAATAACTTGAGACGGCATACTTATATACAGTTTGTTTAATACGAATCAGTATAAAAAATAAAGAAAAAAAAATACTATAATATTGATATGTTGCAAGAGAATTGTTTATGCTATGTTTTTATAATAAGACTTCTACAGTATAATTATAACATACATTATATTTAAGTAATGTCAGTTCCGCAAAACTTTTATACTGTTCGCGACGATTTTTGCAAATTTTTTAACTACGTGACAATAAGTATGCCACGTGATTAATTTTATGATTCGGAAATTTCACACAAATTCGCCTGTACGGTATGCTGCACAAGTGATGCACAGGTGACGCACAGGTGACGCATAGGCAATGCATAGGTGATGTGCACTGTCGTATAAGCGAGGTAAGGAGAACAGCCACCCTGTCACTTATTTTTAGTAATAAATCTCTGCTGATCGAAACATTAATTGAAAGTAGTGATATTAATCGATTTAATCACTTAATTGATTATATAATCAAAATTTTTTTCTATCCTCTAAATGTAATGTTACAAAAAACTAACTTTTTAAAAGAGACGGCGGAAAAATATTAAAATACGGCATATTACGCTTTAAAAATACTAATAATTAACCAAATATGGACTTAACGATTTTGTTTTGTTGTTACATGATTTCCAGCATCTGAAAAAAGTTGTTTGTTGAGAACTTATGAAGCCGGAATTGCTAAATATTTTCTAGCAAGCTTTGCCGATTTTTGCTTATTTTCATTTCACCATACTAAAGGATTGTTTTTTTTCGATTTATGTAAATTTTTTTCATCTAATGAATAAAAAATTGATTGTATTTTCGAATTTTTACTACAATTAGTTTGTAATATGTAGAATTAAAAATTTTAAATTCAGTATATTATTCACGAAGATTATTGATAATTTGATTTTGTTTTTGTTTTTTACTTACAATATTAATAAAATCTAATTTTTAAACCATTGGTCAAAAAAACCCCCATATAAACCTATAACTGAAAATGTATTCCAGTAGTTTTGAAGATTCTTAAGAATAATGTCTTTGATTTTTTGAATTCTATTATTTTGAGCTATATCCAAATTCAATTGTCATTTAAGCCTTTCAATTGTAGAAATTACAATACTTGGTATTGAATATTTTGAACCTTCTAATATTTTGGTTGCTTCATTAAATGGTTTCAAAATAACAATAAGTTTATTACACGTGTTAAATTTATCATTGAAAAGTATGCATTCTTTTAATTTTCACTATCTTTTCATATATTTGAGATTGCACTATTACAAAATACATTGCAAAGGTGATTTATAGATAGTTGTAATAATATTAAATAATATTAATATTAAATTTTAGCATGTTTTGATAAATATTATTATATCTAATAATTCTCTAAATAAAATTTAATGGCTTTTGTATTTCTCTTAATTGACATTTTTGTATTACTTAATATATTAATCAATTTTTTATTTTTGATATAATATTATTAATATAATTAAGATTTAAATATATGTTAAGTAGCAGTATATAAGTAGTATACAGAACATTTGTTATTTGCATGTGTAATATGATAGTTTTAATATTATTTCTATTGTCAATAGTAATACTGTTAATGAAAATTTTTTTAATTTTGGATTATTTTGTTTATTAGTATATTTATATTACTATAATTTTTCATGATTTAATATTTTTATATACATTATCTATACAGTGTTTTCTTCTTTTTTTAAGAATTCTCAAAATGCCTATATAGTTTTGAATAGTATAACAAACTCAATGTGTCATGACTCAAAAACTAGTTGCAAAACTTTTTTGAGATTCTAAATAACTATTTATAAAAGATTATGAAAACTATTTTTATTATTAAAATAATAATATTTTGAGTAATTTCACTTTTTTCTTATGGATAAGAATTTTCATTAATAATCATTTTAAATATAACAAATATTTCTTTAGCAATCTTTTATGTAAATAGATAAATCACAAACAAATAATTAAACTAGAATCAACTTACAATTAATCAAAACATTATAAAAAGATTGCTTTTTTTCTCAGCTTTGAAAAGAAAAAAAAAGAAAAAACTTAATTTTTATAATTTTAAAATTCTGAATTCTTATATTTTTTTTTAATTCTTTTAATAAAATTATAATTATCTTATATTTTTCTTTTATATTTTGCTACAGATTTTTTATTAAAATTCAATTTTTATATTTTGTTATCTTTTGATTTTAATATCAAAGCAGAGTTGTGAAATTGACTGAAACAATAATTTTAAATTGTATATATTAATTTGTTTAATAGTATTTGAAACAAAATATTTATAAATAATTAAAATTATTGATAATTAAAAATTATTTTTATTGGTAATTTTAAAATTTGTCAAGAGAAAAATTGAAAGTTTCAATATATTAACTTGTGAATTTTTTTTATTTATTAAAATTTCTTTAAATATTTTTATTCTTCTTTATTTTGTTCATATTTTCTTTTTATTATAGAAACATTATGTTTACTATAAGCTTAAATTGATACAATTATCAAAAACTCTTTTCCAAACACATCTACATTTGAATAAAATTATCAAAAAAGGAAATTAAAAATTTTTTCTTCAAAAAAAACTGTAAAAGATTCTGAAGGGTCTTCTTTATTCTTCAAAAGTCAATCCATTGAATTAACATATATCTTACTTGATATTCTCATTACTGATATTGACAAATATCTGGTTATAATCTTCTATAAAAATAACAATATCAACATTATCTACACTATCAATTCCATTGCCAACATTCACCTTTCAAAATTGAAAACCCTTTAAAATCATAACTGACACCAGTATGCCTTCAAGAAAATAATCATGAAATTCTTAAAGTAATTTTAATATTTTTTGAAATACACAAAAAAAGACTTGAAAACCATTATAATGAAGTTAAAGCGAATATATTAAATCTTATATCCATAAAAACAATAAACGCTTTTTTTGAATATCAATATACTTTTCACATATCTGACTGTAACAAAACAAAAATCATAAGGAAGCTCCTTAAATAAAAACTCAACTATAGTCTTCATGACTTTTGAAATAAAATTGATATTAACATTAATAAAATAGCCAAAACTTTTTCTCTAGAACAAAAAACCAAAACACTTATACCCTTTCCAAACACTTCTGCTCTAATTGGAAAAAGGATCAATGACAATAGCATATAGCTTAATTGTGAGAATAAAGCATCACATGCAAGTACTAATAAATATGATATTAATCAATTCAGCTCTTATGCAGTAATCCTTGAACACAGTAAAGATCAATTCAGCACTAATATAATATTAAATGAAAATCTCATAGCACAACATATTACTTAAGACTACAACATGCCCAGTTACCTCTTACTACAAGATCCAGTCCAACCAGCTACAACAAACATAGAAATTGATAAACATCTCTTCTTAAGTCAATCAATGAAAATCCTGAAATCTCTTTCTACCTTTTGGATTAATGAAATTAATAAAGTGTTAAAAGCATTTCAAACTAACAATAATATTAATTCTTCTGACATTAGAAATGCCACCCAACTTAATAAACAAGAAAAAATCCTAGAACTGTATAAGAAAATTAATAATTGTGATAGAAATACTAAATCAATTATTAACTTCTTCCTTAAAATCAAAAGTAAATAATCAGATATTCTAAGAGTCTCCCTTAAAGGCATATTCTCCAAAATCAAGTATAGAAATTATAACTTTTTTAGAACATTTGCAAAAGATGAACTAATTAAAAGACAATATTAAAAAGAATACAAAAAACTCAAAAAACAGTTTCATATTAATTACTGCAAGGCTAATAATTTGAGATATATTATCTGAACCAATAAAAACAAGATTAAAAAAATTATCAACAAAGCACTTTTTGTTGCTTATTTCAAATCAATTGACTTTACACATTTTTAAATACTGGCAAGTAGCTTAGCTACTAAAATATAATTTCAATTTCTTTTTTGATTTCTTTTTTCAAAAAATTGATTATTAGAAACTATATGAAATGTGCAAAGAGTATATTCAAAAAGACTTATCAATACTTTTTAATAATTTCAAATATATTTTAATCTCAATCAAAATCAAAATTCCCAATAATATTTCAATTATTTTAAAAAATAATACAAGTGAAGTTGCAGGTAGTCTTAGAACTTTCTACAATTTTGACACTTTATCTACTTTATACTTTGTTAAAAAACCTGACCTTCCTAACCAATCCGAAGATCATTTATCAGAATTGCTAACTGGTTTTTCTTAGTAAAAAGTATAAACTTGCAGATCTTAAATTTTGGATTAATAAGCTTAAAGAATATTATTATATCTATATTTTTTAAAATTGGAATTAAACAGACTCACATAGACTCACATAAGATTCAGAACACTATTAAAAATAATAGTAGATTATAACTTACATATTAAATTTACTATAAACCTGAGAATTGAGAATCAAATCAAATTAAATAAAATTGTTAGAATCCTTAATTATATCTCTAACAAACTAACAGTGTCTTATTTCAACCTTTCATCACTAAAGCTATATCTTCCCTTTTGTACAAAAACTTGCCATTCAACTTGCCAAATACTTTCCAGTCATAAGCATTACAGAAAACTTTAAAAACGAAGTTTAGCTTCTAAGGGAAAACAATTATGCTGTTAAACATCTTTCCCTAGACTATATCAAGGTAAAGCATTCATTACTCTTCTTGCACTAGTATAGTAAAAACAACTTATTCTTCTTCCAATTACTATGTAAAAGGAGGCAGATAATCTCATTGAAGACTTTAAAAACAAATTTTATATAAAACTTCTCCTAGATCCAAAATAGATCAAAGATAATTTTAGCCAATCAAACAAGCCTAAGATAATTGAAAATATCATTATAGTGGAACTAAAACTTGATATCACTAAAGAACAATTAAATAGAGACTTTCCAGAATTTAAACAAACAATTACAAAAATTAAAATAAATATCTTGGAAAATTCCCCAAAGATTGGATCACTTCTCTCTTATCTGATTTGTTTAATAGTATTGAGGTCAACAAATTCTTGAAAGATAATAACATTAATTTATCTCTTTCACTTACTAATGACCTATATCTAAATAATAATATTAAAGCACTTAACAATTACTTTCACTTTGACAAACTTTTATTTGAATTCATAATTGAACCTAAGTCACCCAAACTGGTGTTGGTTCTTCTTCCCAACGTGATTTAATAATAAATACAACCCAGTTCAACTTTCAATACTCCCTAAACAATATATATACCTTCCTCAAAAATCTTATCAATTTGCTACTCTCAATATTAGAAATCTTACACAAAAAGAAAAACTTAATAAACTTACTAAAATAATCAAAAGCAAAAAAAGTATCTTATATATCTTAAAAACAAAAGCTTCAATATTCAATCCTCTACCAAGAATATTAAATAATAATATAATCATCTCAAGTTAACCAAGTAACTTAACAATCAATAGTGCTTGTATCATTATAACCAGAGTAATAACTATACATATATTAAAAATCTTTTTAATTAATGAGTATTAGTGTATAATATATCTTAAGTTCAAATCAAAAGTAGACATCATGACAATATCCTACTACCTATTATATTAAAAAACTATAAGGAAGATAGCAGTATTATTTTTGAGATGCTTTATCCAACAGTATCACAAGAAACACATTATAATTATAAGAGATTTAAACTCATATTCCAAATCAGCCCTTTCAATAAATGTACAGTCCTCTTCTTTAAAAGAAACATATACAAATATTTAACCAATTTTGTGAATGTCGCAAAGATTATAAACAAAGAACACTCTTATATATACATAACCTTTACTAGCATTTCAAGAATCAATCAAATTTGAATTATCAGAAATCTTGCTAGCAAGATCCTTTACTACAAGATCTCAGAACAATAAGCAATACTAATAGATTATAAACAAATAGATATAGTGCTAGACTAGTTTAAGTACAAGCCAAGTAAAATATTATTCTTAATCAAAACCTACCAATTCCAAAAAGCAAGTAAAAAACAGATACAAGCAATACAAAAAGAAATAAAACTACACTGTACTACTATAACCAATTCATTATGGGAATCATCAAATCAATTATTAAAAATGTTATAAATAATAACATATCAAGAAGAGATCAAACCATTGTAACAAAAAAGCCAAATCCTTTGAAAAATTCTGAAAATGCAATCAAATCTTTCAAAAAAAGTCATCAATTTAGTAATGGCAAATAAAAAACCTAACAAACTTTATCCAGTTGCAGCCAGCATATATAAAGCCTTATTCAACAAGCTACTATTGCTTATCTTTCTTAGAAAAACTATTAAAATTCTTCTAAAAAAGAAAATTACCAAGGCCAATGAAATTATCTTGACAAACTTTAGAAGATTATTTAAGAAAACTATATCAGATTTTGATTCAAGCCCAAAAATATATTCAAGAAGGCTTTTGGAAATCTTAAGTCAAAACTAAACCTCTCAATTTTGTTTGATGAAGATCAACTCCAAGACAACTCAAACAAATTTATAGAAATAATTACCAACCACTTTAAAAATACTTTAACACAAAACAATTTGTTATAAATGACAAATGGCAAAAGGAATATCTGCCTAAAAAAGATATCTTAAACAAAGTATTCAAAAGTATTCACAAAGAAATTATAACAGAAGAAATCAATCAAGTTTTTATAGATCTTTTCAATCAAAAAGCCCCAGGCTTGACACATATTCCATATAAAGCATGGATTAATATTGGCCCTATTATAAGACAAAAGCTGAAAAATCTTTTTAACAATGTATTAATTAATAATCAAACTTTGAAATTTTGAAAACATTCAGCAATTATCTTATTATTTAAAAAAATCATTTGGTTACATGAACTGGCTGACACATATCCTATTTTCTTTTTGAAAATGAGAAGAAAGATATTCATAAAAATACTAAATAACATATTATTAATTATTATCTCAAAACATAATATCCTATTAGAATATAACTTTGCTGGACTAAAAAACCAAAGCACAATAAAACCAATTTCATCCTTTCAGAAATTAATACAACAAATAACCTTAACAAATAAATATAAGTGATATCATTTGATATATCTAAAGCATTTGATTTAGTAAATTTTTCTAGCCTGGAATTCGCAATAAAAAGAATAAGAATTTCAAATTAAATTATTCAATTGATTCTCAATTTGCTTAGAAAAAGAGAACTTAAAATTATTTAATACTATAAACTCACAAATTTACTCGAAATCAATAAGGAAATCAATCAAGGATAAACTTTTGATTATTATTATGAACCATCTTTTATGATTCAATAGTTTGTGCAGTTGTCAACAATTCTATCTACAGATTAACTATTCTAGCCTACATGGATAATATCACCATCATTAATAAAAATATGAATACCTTATAAAGTATTACTAATGTCTTCTGCTTATTCTTATCTTTGAACTCAATCCAATGTAACAAAAGTAAAATAGAACTTATCATAAATCTAAAGTTCAGAAATAACCAAAGAAAACTAACTCTCATAATTGAAGATATACCAATTCAATCCAAACCATATAACGAATTTATTAGATATTGTTACACTTGATCTTCGCCCAAGATCATCACTATCCCTTGTCCGATTTTCACTAGCATTTACCCTTGAAATGT
>CAJVPV010001137.1:0-17096 GCA_910591835.1 Acaulospora morrowiae
TTCCTCGAAGAAAATAATATTCTCAAAAGAAAATCGTCATCATGTCTTCCAATCCTAGTTATGCAATTGAAGTCGATTTTGGGTTTTTTCGTTCGTAACCGAATCATATTGGCCAATCTAAATACTGTACATCACTCGGTGCGCGCATGAATATTTTTTCTCACGTTTAAAGCTTCATCAAAGATCCTACGTTTTCGGATATTTCAAACATTCGGCATACCCATATTTACGGTTTATAAAATATTTAAAAGCGTGTGGTTCATCATCCTAATAATATGGATCATAGTGTTCTCATTTGCTCACATATTTCACATTTTATTGAGAGATTCGGAAAATACAAATTACAAAGATTTCGGTTCCTCTCTGTATTCCGTATACTTCATTCTGGTAAGAGCCTTATGGACTTCATTTTCTTGTATACGAAATAAGCTTATTCTTGAGATACGTATTTAGATTGGCCAATATGATTCGGTTACGAACGAAAAAACCCAAAATCGACTTATCATCTCGCTATTGATCATCTTTTCATTTTCCACCACCATCGTCCTGTTGAATGTTCTAATAGCTGCCATGACCGATGTTGTGAACGAAACCAAGACTACTGGTAGGCACGTATGGTTAAAGCAGAGGGCAGAGGTAATTATTATTGATCCTTATTTTCAGTGATGTCACATGCATGGACTCTATGCTAAATTTATCGCACGATGCATTACGTAAATCAGATAATAGCAGAAATTGAAATGTTTACCATGAGTCAATCTCAACGAGAGAGAAAGGATTACTTTCCCTCCTTAATCTATTATCATGCAAATCCCGATAGCGTTAAAGTTGATGAGAAAAAGACAACCGAAAAATGAAATCAATCAATAACACCATTTTTGTATAATACAATATGCTGCCATGATGTGGTATACAGCACAGCACGTACTGTATTCCGCGAAATTAATATCACATGTCAAGCATAAGATTCTTCACATGATCGTGGAATAAATGTAATTGTGAGAGACTGACATTTTTTCTCTGACGTTTTATGACTGAGGCGTAAATAAGATCTGGCCCGAAAGTAAAATTTATTTTTCAAGAAACGAGGTCTCCCACTTTTCCGTATTGTTTAAACAAAAATTGGCATCAACACGATTTAACTCAAACTTTTCATTTCAGTTTACCATTGTAGAAAGTTAGACTTTTAGCTATTGGACATGATCATTACATGCTGTCTTTCCCAAACTACGTACAGCACTCTGTATCATTACACGTATCACATGTACTGCGTCATGTCAATAATTCTGGAATGTGGATGAGAGAAACGTTACACATGTATTCTTATCATATTTTCTAGCAGGTGTGAACACGTCAGCGGTGATCTATTTTAGTCGCGTAAAGAATAAAAACATGGTTACGTGGTGTAAAAATACTATAACAGGGTAGGATGAGACGCGAAGTTCATCACGTGATTATATAGAATTGAGCATTTGCTTCGCCATATCTTCCCATTGTTCTTGAAAGTACGGCAGCGTTAGCGATGTGAAGATGTGAACAAAAATGATGTAGAAAAGTAGAGAAAGTTAAAGTTAACAAAAAAGATGAATCGAATAAATTTGCCTTTTACGCTCGGTCAAATACAAACGCCTCATCATCTTTAAATCTTATCCATCTATTGAACGGTTTACGTGAAAATTTAACAGACAATACAATATACAAATAGAGGTAAAAGACATACAGAAGTAGGATGCAAGTATCATACGATGATTCTTTGATCAAGTCTTTACATATTGTACCTCAAATTGCAAATAGCAACAAACTCCGATTGAATTGCGTTGAAGAATTCAAGTTTATAATAAACTAAATGGGAAGTAACACCCGGAGCGATACTGCGATAAAGATGGTGATACGTTACGCTAAGACGCGATTGGGTCACCGTGTAATCAATGATTTCAGGTCGCTTATGATGCTTCCATTCCGTGCACTTTTCTTTCTAGGAATATCTGGTTTGCTACAGGTTACAAGATAAGATAATTCCAAGGTGAAGATAATGGTCGCCACAAAAGAATGTTAAATGAATCAGTTTGTTTTGATCATATGCATGATACAGGATTGTAACTACTGTATCAAGTTTTTCTCTTAATTTTTGATTTATATTTTCCATACTTGGTTCAATAGTAATCGAGTCTCAAGAAATAATGCGCCAAGAATTAACCGGTCTACTTCAGAATTCATTACTGTACTGTAATCGATTGTGTCGAGGAAGTTGCAGTACTGCACCGTAGTACTGTACTGTACTGTACTGTATAGATCGTCCCATGCATCAAATTTGGACGTTGAAATGCTATTGACATTGCCCAAATTTGTAAGGTCATCCATGGAGGATGTTGACAAACGCGTAAATCGTAATACATTCATGTAACTTCCTGTTCTTATTGAATTCCTTACGTGCGTGCGGCATTTTTGAATACGGATGAAAACCTAGAATCTTTATAAATTGATCTGAATCTTCGTGTTGATTTTCCTCGAAGAAAATAATATTCTCAAAAGAAAATCGTCATCATGTCTTCCAATCCTAGTTATGCAATTGAAGTCGATCCCCAAATTGAGTACGAGTCTGAAAACGAATTCGCTCTTAGACATGAATCCACCATTCTTGAAATAAAGAAAAACGATGGTGCGAAAGAAGAAGAGGAGAAAGATTTGCGGGATCTAAAAGTCCTAGATCTATTTCAATCTCAACATACGAGAGCTCCGCATATTATCAAAGGAAAAATAGCGTATTTTTTTTACTCTGTTCGTGCCGTCAAATACGTACTCACTGCCGTATACCTTGACTGGACCATAATTATAAGGCATCCAGTAAACTTTCTACTCATAATTGCTTCTCTCTGGGGTTCTACCATTTTATTGGCCATGGCTGGCACGCTTTTAACCTTACAAACTCTTTATCGCAACAATCTTTTTTATGGCAAAAAGCGCATAAGATATTTTCGTCGCAAGAACCCTTTCAACTATATCTTACCTTTGATTTTTCCGGAACTTCTGCCAATGGATTTAAATGGTTATGGTCTCTCTGAAAAGGATTATGTAAAGTATCAGATCGAGTCTGGTGGATATGGTGATTACAAGTGTTGTGAAAAACACGATAAGAAGTGTCTGGATTGGGCAAATTGTAATAAATCTTATGGTTGCACAAAATGTGATGACAGTAAAAAATGTGACAAGTGCAAGGATTACGATGGTACAGTATACGTTTTTTATTATTCTCGTACTGTATCAAGATTTCATTACAGTGATTGTATATAGAGTATCTACTCATGTATCTTATCTTATTCGCTCATCATCTAGATTATTTCGAAAATTTGAAGGCCGGAATGAAATCCCTGGATCACGGTGAGTAACATCAATCCGTTGATATGAAGCTCGTATTGTGCGTAGATGTATTCATCCACCTCATCTCTTAATATTTGTTAGAAAATGGAAAAGTTTTAAATGAAAAAGGTATTGATCTATTTACAGTATTTATTTATGATGTATGCATCGTGGGTTAACCTGGTGACTTCAATTTAGAAATCTACAACAAAATTGAGATCCTGCTTTTTTTTGCCAACATGGTATATAGACGTAAAAAAGGTCTCCTCTCTTTAATTCACGAAAATATCAACGATCTAAAAAAGGTGCATCAAATAGACAGTAAAGAGTCCAGGAATAAGGTCTTTAAAATAGTTAACAACCGTATTAAAGATATAAAAGAAATCGTTGAGGAATTTCGGAAACTTGAAAAACCATTAAATTTATTTGAATCAGAGAAAATAGAACCAGGAGTCGAACCGAAGCAAGAGGATGAATTTAAGGAATACTTTGAGAAGAAGATAAACGAAGGACGCATCCGATTATTCTTTTTATCTTTGTTTCTGAATTTATCCACCTATCGATGCTTCCCGGACTGGATTACCGAGTCCTTTATCAGAAAATTTTTCGGTGAAATCGATGAAAGCGAAGGCGAAAACACTTACGAGGGAATCATGGAAAGCATCAAAGACATCATAGAATATAATGAACGCGACATCAACTTGGAACTTAAAAATAGAATTGGTTCGGATCTTAAATTTACTTCCATCTCGGAACTAAACACCGAAGATGGTGGCTCCTTCTGTGGGATGTTTTATAGCGAAGAGAAAAACTTTATTGTCGTATCTTTCAAGGGAACAAGTCCAAGTAATTTCGGAGAGTGGATAGGCAACCTTACATTTCAGTGTGTGGATGCTCGGGGTTTCCTTTACGGACAAATTCACCGTGGATTCTACAATTACCTTTTCCCATTGGATGCAAAGAGAGCCGTAAGGTGCTCTCAAAGTTATCCTTCGAGCAGAATCATCAAGGCAATCCGGAGGAAAGCAAAGGATATTAGGATTAATAAATTTTGCGAAAAATTTATGCCTGAATTTAAGAAGGTATTTAAACACAAGGCTAATGAATTAAGCGAAGGAAAATTCTTTGTTCCTGAAGATGAAGGCTTTGATAAAATTTTCCACGATAACTTCAATAAATTCATCGAGTGTTACATGAATATTCTTGAAGAGAAAAAAGACGATGATCACAAGAATAAGGAAAACTTTGTGAAAGATTTCAATGAAAATTTCAAAGAATTCATCAGGCGTTGCGCAGAAGCCCAAGAGATACCTGAATCATCTCATGATCAATTAATTCACAATCTATGTTCAATGAATATGTCAGAACATATTTTTGATGAGTTCACTAGCGCCTTGAAAAAAACACCCAAAGTAAATTTATGGATAACTGGTCATTCACTCGGAGGTGGCTTGGCAACGTTGTTCTACGCACGTTTGTTAAAGGTGAAATTGGGTAAATTAAAAGTCGACTGCGAATTACGAGATACAGTAACTTTTGCAAGTCCTGCTGTCGGGGATATTCATTTTGCTGCAGGGCTCACTTCTCTGAAAAACGACCCGGCTAATGAAGGTCGACCGCTGTGGCGTGTTGTCTTAAAAAGGGATATTGTGCCGAAGTTACCATATCGAGCTTGTAGCAAAGGGCTAAGGAAATATGGTTTTCATTATAATGTGTTGATGAATTATGTTCAGGCTGGAGATAAAATTGTATTCAAAGGAGAATCGACGTTTACTAGTTGTACATTGGGTAATAATGTTACTAAAGAACCATATTCTGAACGAGAATTATTTAAACCCACAGATGGAGTCAAAACCATAGTAAAAACTAGTGTAGAAAGGCATTATGAGACCAACCGTGTATTAAAGGATACACATCGTTTCTTTAAATGTTTCAATCCTTTTAGATTGTTAGATGGTGGACTCCAACACATGGCTGGTAGTTATATTAAGGTTATAAGTAGATATCGAGAGGGAAAAGAGAAAAAAGACGAACAGCAAAATGAAAACGATGAAAAGTGAGGACATATTGAATAGCATAAATAATCTTTAACTTTTTTTTTTGATGTAATTATTTTTATATAATACGAACCAATAAAAATTACTGTATATTATTATTACAATACTTTGAGTGTAACTTAAAGAAAAACGAAGAAAAAAAAACGAATCGTCCTCATTCTTTGTTAAAAAAATTATAACAGTTGCATATAAAACGTGACTCAATCGGAAAAAATACAACGTTTAATTTGTAATTTATATACAGTACGCATGTGAAACTTCTTTTTTTTCCATGCCATATGCAAAAAATTGAATTGAATTGAATGAACGATAGTCAAGATGTTTTTTTTTTACTTATAATTTTGAAGTTGTTTATTTACATAAAACATTGCTAAATATTAAATTCATAAAAACATCTATCGCATGCCAAAAATAAAATGTACGCAAAAAAAAAAAAAAAAACTAGTTTTTATCAATTTTATAACTGCATTGCATTGTTATACTGTATTATGTGTTTTTTTTAAAAGGATAAACATTGCCTTGTTTTGAAAATTTTCTTATTTAATAACAACTCTTTCAAAAGATTTTTCGATTTTCAAGTATTTTCAGGTACTCACAACTACTCATTAATTATTACCATAGAGTATTCTGTAACTAAGAACAATAAAAAACAGTTCCTATATGTTATAATTCATTAATATTGGAATCAACTCTTTTAAACTTTCGATTTTAATCTTAATAACAACAAAATTATTAAGATGGAATTTATAAAAAACATTTGTATTTCCAACTTGATAAACTTCCCTAATCAATTTCAAAATTGTAAAAGAAAAAAGAAGCATTAAAGAAGTTGTATAACTTATCTTCTTCAAGGTTTTAGACAAAAGGTATTGAAATATTCAGGTGTTTTAACCATTTCTGAAAGATAATAATTGTGCCTTTTCTATAATAAATACAGTTAAAACAGGATCTAAATTAGATTAAATGGTTTAAACTAATGATATAATTTCTATCTCCTAAAGATTTCACCTAAGATATAAATCCACATTTGCTATAGATAAATAAATATAATAGATAAGTTTATAAGTAAAGTTGTAAGATTAACTTAGTATTTAAGTAGTAAGAATCTGAATATACATGTATTTGAATATAAATAACTCAAATAAAAACATGTATATAAAGCATACTTTATCTAACATATACTGTATATACAGTATATATATTGCTATAAACTAGCTAGTCTTTTTATCTATTTAATCAATTATTTTATTAAAAAATTAATTTTTATTCTTGATTATATATCTATTAGAAACAAACTTAAATATATTTTATTAATTTTCTTTTTAATAAACTTTTTATTAAACATGCAATACTAAATAAGACTTATATAAATGTAACTTTTCAAATTCTAAGCTCTTATTATAAATTTAACAAACTTTCTAATATTTTACTTCAAAGAAAATTATACTTTTTTTAAGAATTCAAATAACTTTTTAACAAAATATGAAGATATTTTTCTTATCAAAAAGAAAAGTAAATTTAATAATTTTTTAATTACAAATATTATTTTTATAAAAAATATAAAGTTTCTTTCAAATTACTTAAATATTTAAAAATCACTTTCAACAATTCATCAACTTTTAGATCTCAAATATAAAGATTTATTTTTTTTTAATAATAGGACTACATTTATATTCTACAAAAGATTATAATTCCATTTAAAAAAATATTAATTCTAATTCTTATCTATGGTTCCAAAAATTGGAATTTAACAGACTTGCATAAATTTATATAAGGTTTAAAACACTATTAAAAATAATAGTAGATTATAATCCATATATTAAATTTAATATAAATCTGAAAATTAGAAATTGAATTAAATTAAATTATTAGAATTATTATTTTTATTTAACAGCTTCTTTTTAATTAAAATAAAGTTTCTTTTTTCTTTTAATAAAATCATACTTAAAATTAATATTTTTCTTTTAGTAATGAATTCTAATATTTCTCTTCTTCTTAAAACACTTACTAAAAAATATATTTTTACTAGTCAAATACTATACAAGACAAGATCTTACTTCAGCAGATCCTACTTTTTATAGATATACAATCTATCAAATCTAATAACTTACTCAAATCACAAGAACTTATCTTAATTCTGGAAAAGTATTAACCATCCAATACTAGAATCAATTCAAGGTATATCAAGTGTAATAAAAATAGCAATAATTAGTACTGTAAATAGGTTAATATTAACTTGCACATTATATTGTGCAAAGATGTTTGATATAATCTGTATATTAATATACTGTGTATACCTAATAAAGTTTTATATCTAATGCCTTTTATGTTAAAAAAATACTACTTTAATATTTCTAGAATACACTGTCACATATTGTTTCTATCTCAAGAAAAAAATATAAACAAAAAACCAATACCCAAGATAATACTTTTATAAAAGAAACCAATATAATATGTTAAAGTTCCTAAAGGCATATAAATTAGTACAATTCTGAGCTATATTAGATCAAGTAAAAGAGACAATAATAGTTATTTGTATTTGTAAAGGTCAATTTATTTATTTGATAAAATAGAAGTTTAAGCCTACCAATTCCTAGGCAAAATTGGAATCTTTATATACTGTTATATATTGTTTTTACCTTAGAAGAAAGATAAAAATGAAGAACTAGTAGTAAGGAGGCACTTGAGATGATAGAGGCCAATATAATATGCTAAAGTTTCTATAGATATACAAATTAGTACAATTTTGAGATATATAAGATCAGACAAAAGATAAAATAATAATTTGTTTTATAAAGATCAATTTATTTATTTGAAAAAAATAAAATTCAAGCTTGCCAATTCCTTGGTGAAATTGAAGACTTTATATATATGTTTGAGTTATATTATTTTTGTATATAATAATTATAAGTTATAAAAAATAATAAAAATATAAGAGAAGTGTTATATTCATTAGAACAGTTATCTATATGTATTAATATAGAAAGAAATACTCTGGCAAAGATAAAAGAATAAATAAAATAAATAAAATAGAAAATATTCTGGAGCAACAATAGTATAAAAAGCACAGTGCTAAACAATATCAAAAATAATAATATAAGAATTATTCTAGAATAGACAGTATTTCAAGAGTAAATACTAATAAAAATTGGACAGGAAATAGTAATAATCTTGGATAAAAATCAAGTGTGACAATATATGTTTAAGATATAATATTTTCATATATAATAAATATATGTTATAATAAAAATATAAATTAAAATATAGATACTATTTTCATTAAAATATTTAACTGTATTAACATTTACATAGATAAATACTTTGGTAAAGATAATATAGAAAGTAAAGATGAAATAAAATAAAAATATTCTAAAAATAGTAAAGGTACAATAAATGTAATATATGTTGAAGGTGCTACAACAGATCTGTAATACAAGACTACTCTAAAACAAATAGCATTTCAAGAGTAAATACTAGTAAAAATCAGACAAGAGATAATAAAGATCTTGAATAAAAATCAAATATAACAATTCTCCCCTATTAATTTATAAGTTATATGAATTTAATCTTATGTTAGAATAATAAAATTTGCATAGAACAGTTGTCTAATTAGGTGAGAAATAACAAATGAGTTCTATAAATTTGATGGATTTCAACTTTACTAAAAAAGTAATATGTGTTTGCAAAAACTGAAAAATGATATCTGGTGATCTATGAATTTAAATAGAATCTTTATATTTAGTTGAAAGTTGTTTCCAATAATTTCTCAAAGTAGTAAACATACACAAGGATTATAATTTTGTCCTTTCTTTGTAATGCCCTTTGTAATTTTTGATAGGTATTTAAAAGTTGTAATTTGATAGTCTGCAAAAAATCATAAGAGCTAATACAACATTTACATTTTTAGAAATATTTTGCAAAAGATCTTTAATAAAAATAGTATAGATAGCCATAATATTGTTGTTTGTATATTGAAAACATTCAAATTTGAAAAGGGTGCATATTGTTTGAACAGTTGTTCTTTTTATAGATTTTTTGAATATTTTTGATATTTTGGCATATTCCATTATATTGTATACTTAAAGTTTCTTGAAAATTATTAAACAGGTAATCATTAACTCAAAATTTTTCTGAAAATGTCAAGAGAAAATTATTTATCAAAAAATGCTTGCCTAACTTGCCCTGGTCTTAGGGATTCATTTTAGAAAACAATTGTTTTGCTTCAAGAAAGAGTCAGAGTTTTGAAGTGTCAAGTTCATCAAGAAAAAAAATTTGGGGCTTTGAAATCAAAAATAAAAATATTAAAAAAAGAATTAAAGACACTTCAAGATATATGCTCCCTTTATAATCTCAATAAAGAATTGAAGTTGGAAAACTTGAACTTGAGAAACAGAGTATCTTGTTTAGAAGGTCTTCTTCACTTGTTGAGAAATTCTGCACCTGCTTCTTTTAACAGGTCTTTTTCTTTTTTCTCATTTAACTAAAGATTTGCTTTTATTTTATTTTTCTTATACTTTCTTTTTCAAAGTTTGTGAATTCATTGTAAAAGATGCAATAGTTACTGAATATGCTTTGTGAACTGGCTGTAATAGACAGAAAGCATTTTATCAACTACTTTTATTATATTGTATCTTTCACTTGTTTCTCTAATTTTTTCAAATTTTCTTTTTTATTCAAGAGTTTAATGATACTTGTATTGGGTTTGGTACAAGTAAAGAACTGGATTACTTAAGCATCTGTATCTACATTGTATAATATAGATACTGAACTCTTCAATAACTAAAAAATACTTCTTCCTGTATATATATGCTAGGTTTCCATATTAATTAATTAAAATATGATTTCAAGAGAAAGAAATATAAAGGCAATAAGAACTTTTTCTTTTATCATTCAAAGTTTGAAGACATTATTAGGCAAAATATCATAAATATAGAAGGGTTTTTTCTATTTCAGTTTCAGTTTTATTCTGTAAAGTATTTATTCTTAACAATATTATATATCAATATTTTATTTACAATTTTGAATTTTGAATTTCTTGTACTTGGTTACTTTTAAGTCAAATCTTTATTTTTGCCTTTGTTATTCTTTAAGAATATTTCTTTTTGCCTATTCTTGTTATTTTTTTTTTTTTTTTTTTTTTTATTGCGAGTAAGCTTTACTCTAATTTATTAGAAGTGCTGTAAACAACATACATAGTATATTTCTGTCTACACTTACAACTATTTACAATTAGAATTCACCCACAGGTATACCATCCGGGTACAACCTACCTTAATGTATTGTCATCTCAAGATTACCGCAATACATCCTATTGATCTAAACTAGATGTTCTATTTGACAATATGCGAAATTAAGGGGAATTTGAATTTTTGGGACACTGGGGGTAGTATCAATATTTGGCGAATAGAACACTACCTAGTTAATCTTCCAGATCCAACCACCTGCAGCTGGACACACCGATTTCCATTTAATTTTCACCCCCTTCAAGCTATCCAAGAATGTCCAAGGAACTTATGTCACCAGGTCTTACTGCCCATTTAGGTATCTACAAGGTTACCTAGTGGTCTTACTGCTGGGCTGCCTTCTCGGGATAAGTAACCGTCAGAGTGATTTATTACTGGATTGGAATAGGACCTTTCTGGCTATCTTTGTAGAAAGAGACACCAGGTACCACGAGGAAACGATCACCAAGCCATCTTTACTGAAAGCAGACACCTCATACTCTTTACAACTTCTGGCGATTATCGTAATACCAACTGGATGATCGTCGTGCCACGATGCCTTTTCTGGAAATCACAATCTCAAAGCCCACTAGATTAGCATGTAACACGGCTTTTTCTATGAGAAATGGCACTTTTTACAGGTTATGGCGCCAGATACCATATTAATTCTATTCAACCACCCTCACATGGGGTTGAACTGATATCTTGTAATTTGACCTGTGGAGTGTTAACCACTACACTACAGACCTACAGGTCTTGCCTGTTCTTGTTATTGTAAAAGTTCTTTTAAAAAAGTATATAATTGATTAAGAATTATTGGTTGCAATATTTTATTTATATTTGTTGTGAGAATTTGAGATTTTTATTTATAAAGTAAATAAAATGATATCATTTTTGTAAAAAATTATTTTAATGTTCTATAAGCAAAAAGTACTGGCAAAATATATTAGTTCCAATCTTCTTTGCCTTCAGTTAACTTTGCAAATAACTTATACAAAGTTTTGTTAAATAATTCAACCAATCCATTGATTTGAGAATGATATAGTATGGATAATAAATGTTTTATTTCAAATTATTTAAGTAATCTATCTATTATTTCTTTGTGAAAATAAGTTTCTTTATCAAACAAAATTTGTTTTAGGCATTCATATTTATAAATTATAACTTAATAAATGAATTTAGCTATACATTTTCCAGTAGCTTCAGAAATTGCTTTTGCTTTAGGCCATTTGGTAAAATAATCTGTTGCAACAATAATATTTTTGTTTTTTTGTTTGGTAAGTGGTAAAAGTTTTACAATATCTATGTTAATTCTGAAAAATAGTTCTTTAACAGAAATGAAATACAAGGGTTCTAGTATTCTGTATCTTTTATATTTTTGATACTGGTTATATAATTGAGTATAATCTATAATATTTTCAAATATTTAAAGCCAATAGTATTAATTATAAATTTTCTCAAAGGTTTTGTCAATTTTTAAGTGTAACTGTGTATCAAATAAAGTATTTCTTTGGTTTCATGTTTTTGGAAAACTTTTAATAATTGATTTGAGGTTTTTCTTCATCTGTTTTTTTTGTAAAGTTGATTGTTTTTGACATTGAAAAATTTGCTTTGTGATTGTAAATGTTTTTATTGATTGTTATTAATATTTGTTAGCAGTTTGTTATTAAGAATATAATTTTTGAATTGATAATATTGTTGTGTTTCTATGTTTTTGAAATTTGGGTATCAGGACACTGACTATTTGGACTGGATTCTGCTTTATATCATATTTCTTTTGATAGGTTTCTGCAAAGAAAGATTAATAGTAAGTGATAGGATTGATATCTGTTTACCAGACTAAATTGCAAAGAAAATATTCAAATAGTTATTGAATTCTTCTCTATATTGTTTAGAAGATTGTTCAAGTTTTGGTAACTACCAATAATTATTAGATAATTAGATTTATTTTTCAAATTCTTCATTACTTAATCTTTTTTTTGAAATTTAATAAAAGTTATAATCACAAAATTGATATTGAAAATTTTTTTGAAAAAGAATATGAATAGATTCCATTCAAAATGATTTGAGTAGATTGGGTTATTGTTGATTGAATATTATCTGCTCTTTGTTTTCTTTTACAGATGTATTTATATTTGAAAGAATATCTGTTTCAGTTAGATAATTTCTTATACTAGTTGCAAAAGGTATAAATATAATAGTCTTCAACTTTTTCTTTACAGATAAGGCAATATCTTTCTGCAATAAACCATTTAACTTTGTAAAATGATTCTTTTTGATTAGAATTGATAGTTAAAAAACTATAATCAAAGTTTTAATCATTATCTTCTTCTTGAAGCATATAGATTGGTTCCTCAGTTCACACATATGTGACATGATATTAGCATTGTTGTATTTTCTTTCTGCTTTGTGAATACCAGTATAGTTGTAAAATTCTAGATATAGAATCTATCTGGCTCTTCTTCCTTTGAGTTCAGATGTCTTTAATTATTGGAAAGTAAAATGATTAGTTATTAGATAAAAGTGGTTAGTTCCAAAATATTGTTGAAAATATTTAACAGTTCAGATGACTGCTAGATATTCTTGTTCAGTAATAGAATAGTTTTGCTCAAGTTTGATTAAACTTGTACTAACATATACAATAGCATATTCTTGTTTATTTTTTCACTAGACAAGTACTACTTATAATTCAATATTAGAAGCATTAGTGTGGAGATAAAATGATTAATTAAAATTAGAATATCTTAATATTGGTACAGAAATTAAATATTGTTTTAGTATTTAAAATGTTCTTTCTTGAGTTTCAGTCCATTCAAAGAGTACTTGTTTTTCTAGAAGTTTATTTAATAGTTTGGTAATAATTAAAATATAAGCAATAAATTTTTAAATATAGAATGCTAATATTAAAAATTCTCTAAGTTATTTAATATTTGTTGATCTTAAAAAGTTTTTAACTTTAATAATTTTATTATTATTTGGCATAATTTTATTATAACTAATTTTTTGTTCTAAAAGTTTGATACTGGCAAGAAAAAAATGATACTTTTCCATATTTAATTTTAAGTTTGCTTGGCAAAGAACATATAAGATGATGTTTATATAGTTATAGTAATCTTGAAATATTTTAGAGAAGATAGTAATACTGTCCAAGTGTACTTCAACAAAATTTCCTTTGTAAGGTTCAAAAAGTTCATTCATGAGGTATTGGAAAGTAGCAGGAGTATTGCATAATCCAAAAGGTATAACATTGAACTTATAGAGTTCATACTTTATAATAAAAGCAGTTTTCTTTTTATCTTAATTGCTTATGAAAGCATTTTTCTTTTTATCTTCATTGCTCATAGCTACTTGTCAATATCCAGTTACTAAATTAAGACAAATAAATCATTTAGTACCTTGAAAAAAATCTAGAAGGTTATTAATTACTATAAGAGGATAGATACACTTTTTTTTAACTTTATTTAACTTTCAAAAATCAATACAAATTTGTTCTTTGCCATTATTTTTTGGTACAATTACAACTAGAGATATCCAAGAGCTATAGGTGAAACTAATAATTTTTTTCTTTAGTATTTTATTAATTTCACTTTTTATAAGATCTTATTGATTTGATAATGTTCTATAGATACATTACTTGATAAATTTTGTATTTTCTATATTAATAAAGTATATAATTACAATAAATCTTGAATTTGTTTTTCTTTGGAAATATGCTCTACAAACACATCTTTATTTTCTTTTATAATTTAGTTAACTACTTCTTAAAGTTCAGCAGTTATCAGATTAATTTTGAGTGTTGTTTTTTGATTGATTATATGATCCGAGAGATAAATTGCTAAATTTTTTTTAATTTGGAATTTAAATTATTTATTTTCTTTATATTTCTTATTTACTTTAGCATAATCAGAGTAATAGATTTCTTGTTTTTCCAAATTTTTATCATTGTATTCAATTTTTTCAAGTTCATCATTACTGTTTTTTAAATTAATAATATATTGAAATATTTTATTAATAAAGTAAGGAGTTGCAATTTTGATAGTTTTATCCTAATGTTGAATCTGTAAGATTTGAAAATCAAAATTCCACTTGGTTCTTATCTTTTGAAACCAGTTAATTTCTAAAAGAAAGTTTTTTCTTGAGATTCAATAACTTGAAGCTTGATTGGAATAATTACATCTTAAATATAGATTTAGACTTTAGTAATTTATTGGTATAATATGGTTTGGATCTTTCTTTTTGTTTCACATAAACAAGTTCTTTTTCTTCACTTAATTTTTTTTGTTAAATATTATTTCCATAGTAATATAGTTTACACATTTATCTTTCCTAACATATTGAAAAGGTTAATATTGTATTTGAATTGATAAAAATCTTTCTGAGAGACAAAATTAAGCAATATGTTCAGTTTGGCCACACCTGTAATATATTCTAATATTCTTTTCAAGTGTATATGCTAGTTGAGTAAAAGTAGGATTGGACTTGAAATATGACTCGTTTTTTTTTTTAATTTTTGTATTCAAACTTTCAAATTTTTGAACAAAGTTATTCATGAAATTATAAGAAGCTTCTTTGTTTTTGAATTTAAAAGTTTTTTCTGGTTTGATTCTAGTAGGTTGCTTATAATTAATAAAATCTTAACTATTTTCATATTGTTAAGCAAGTTGTAATATTGTACCAATATTTGCAAGTATAGTTATAGTTTCAAGAGAGACAACTTTGGGTTTTAATCTTCTGAGAAATAACAAAGTTGCTAGATGTTTGACATGTTTTCTTTAAGGTCTACTTATTTAATAAGCTTTTTAAGGTCTGTATAATAGAAATTCACATATTTGAAGAAATCTTATCTTCTTTCTTTTAATTCTTTAGGCCATTTGTTTTGCCATTATTAAGTACAAAACTTTTTTTTAAATGCTTCTTCAAGATCCTCTGATCTGTAAGAATCTCTAGCATAATTAATTTCATTAATAATAATATATTCAATCTATCAGTATTCAGTTTTATTTTGGAAATGGACAGCTAGCATTTGCATCTTTTTTATTTGTTTCCATTTATTTACTTGACTTGATTTGCTTTGATAAAGATAAAAAACCAAGTTAAAGGATCTTGAGTTCCATTTTCAAAAAATAGTTCTACTCAAAGAACTTAAATGTTGTTATTAGCTTTTAAATAATTAAGCATATTTTATAAAGTTGCTATTGTGTTTAAAATAATAAGTTCTTTAAATAATAAGTCTAAATTTAAATCTTTATAATTAAATAAATAATTAATAAGAGAATTGTTAGGAAGGATATTGGAAATATTTAAAATATATTCAAATAAATTAGAACTTGTATCTTCAAATAAGTTGTTTTCAATTAATTAAATAGTAAAAGAAATATTACCCCTTTATTATTATATAATCTAAGTATCAGAATATTATTTTTTTTATTGGAATTTTTCTGCGTACTTATTGTAAGAGGTGACAAAACTCTCCTTACTTAAAATGTATAGCTGAATATAACAATTACACATATTCAATGGTTACCAAATATTTATTTTTCAATTCTTTTTTATGCATAGTAGTAGATACATCCATCTTAGCTTCAAAATTGTATTTATATTCCAAGAAAGTGATCTCATCCATGCTCTCGTACTCTTTTTTCCAATAATTATGGTTATCCAGCATTTCAAGGCAATCTTGGTTTGCCATTGTTCCAATTTTTCTTTCGATATTTGGAATTTTTACTGTAAATGAAGGATAAGGATATCAATATCAGATTAATTTTTAATAAGAAACTCTAAAGATAAAGAAGTCAAAGGTTCAGATATATTTTTCTCCACTATGCTAACTTCACCAATAGTATTATCAACATGGCATATATTTTGAGCTAACATTTCTAAGAATAAATCTTTTTTATCAATCATATTATTAGGTAAATTAGAAACATTGTATTCTATGTATTCTATATATTCTGAAGTAGTATTACTGTTAATAAGTATAGAATCGAAAAGATCCTGAATCTCATTACTCACCTTTGACTTATATAATGGAAGAACTGGAGCTATAGGATAATATTCAGGATTATCTAGCTTCCTAGCTATTACTTTTTCTTGATTATTAAAACCAGCTCCACCATATGGATTGCAATCAATTCAATAAGTTTTCTTCCATACTCTATTAGTTCTTGAACCTACACGAGTTGCATCACTTTTGATAGTATAATCGCACCAACTACCCATTACCGCATTAATAAATTTTATTATCTCTTAAATCGTAAGGTATTTTTTTTATAACATTTAAAAATTTTTAACTAAAAAGTTATTTTTCATTTATTTTTTTAAAGAATCAAAATATTTTTCTAAAAATTTATATAATATTGGTTCTAATTATATATTATTTATTAATAGTATTTATTTTTTATTTACTTAATAAAAATTTAGAGTTTAATTATAAGAAAAAAATTTAATTTTTAAAAAAATT
>CAJVPV010001138.1:0-17091 GCA_910591835.1 Acaulospora morrowiae
AATAATGAATAAATAATTATGTCCCTTCAAAAGGGACATAATTGATCTGCAAAATTTTATATGCTAAATAGTTTAGGGATCCATCCTTACTGGGCAATAACTTAGAACAGAAAAGACGAATAAAAAGAAAATTCTCTATGTAAAGGTTATCTCTATATATAACTGCTACAAAACAACCATATCTTTTATCTTTAACTCAAAAACAATCTCATTTTCAAGAGGCAGCATTTTATTTTTTAGAGTTTTTTTTGTTTTCTGCTGATGATAACTAGTGCTAGATTTCATATAATCTTCTGGCTAGTTACCAATCCTCGTCCACAAATTTCAATACAAAAACCACAACCAGCTTACCCCCATCGAATGATCTGCAATACACAAAACACTAATTACATTCTGTATCACTTTCATACACCAAAACAATATAACAACCTACCGGATTGGAAGAGTGTGTGATCAGTGCCCTGTGCAGATTCCAGTAATCATAATACATGACATCTCATCACAATAATATAATAGACATCTGGAACATATTCCAGTTATCCTATTATTTACATTACAATATGACCAAATTACATAACAACAATATCACAAAATATCACACGACCAAACCCATCAAGTTATATGTGGCTTGCGCGATGCTGACATCCAACTGAAACATCTAATTGCATTCAGGAACTACATATAACAAAAGTTTCAATTTTTTTTTTTTTCTTTTCAACCAAATGTTATACAATGCCAGCAATCTTGCCTCAAATGTTTTTTTATTTTTTATTTTTCACAACAAATAGTTCTTCAGGTTTCCTCTGCTCAAGGATTTTTCAGATAATATATTTGTTTAATGGGTAGTAGGTTAATATCTATAGCGATATAATTCATATCTTAGTATTAATTATGTAACAAGTTAAACTTTTACTTTATTAATAAAGATCATAAGTAATATCTCACTCTAACATTAAAAAAAAAAGGTTTTATATTAATTCAAACAAATATTTAATATAATAATTAAAAAGTTTTTTTTATGATTTAATAAAATTCTATATTTGATACTTATTTGTATTTAAATAAATAAAAATAAATAAATACAATATTAATTATTTATAAATATATATTTTCATAATTTAAATTAATTAAACAAAGTTAATAATAAAGATTTACTTAATATTATTTTGAAATTAACAAAATAGTTTTAATCAATTTGAAGATCTGTGGATCTATAGTGCAATAGTTAGTACTTTATAGATCAGATTACAAAATATCAGTTTAATCCCAGATAAAGGTAATTAAATAGAATCTATATAATATTTGGTACTATAACCTATCATATGCTGTTTTTTATGCGAAGCTGTTTTACACATTGATTCAATGGGTATTGAGATTGTGATCTTTAGAAAAGGTGTTATGATATGACAATTGTTCAGAAAGTGATACAATGATTATTGGTCTAGCCAAAAACTTACCTATATATTTGAATATACAAACTGAAATATACTTTATCTTAACTTACCGGTTCTCTTATTAGCTATAGAATAAGGATATCTTGAAGAAGATCACTGAACTGATACATGCTCATGTACAGATATGGCAGTCATATAGTAAAACAGAATATATAAGAGTTGCATCCTGCTTGATATTATTATTACTAGATTTAGCAATATACACCAATTAATCCAAATCTGAATTGTCTACTAGAAGATTAAGAAGTGTTGGTCTGTTGCTAATTGTTTGA
The DNA here is from genome assembly GCA_910591835.1 of Acaulospora morrowiae. NCBI lineage: Eukaryota > Fungi > Glomeromycota > Glomeromycetes > Diversisporales > Acaulosporaceae > Acaulospora > Acaulospora morrowiae. The sequence goes on from CAJVPV010001138.1 coordinate 1,727, forward strand.
TTTGGTTTGTTAGCACTGGTAGCAATATCAGTAAATATAGACTAAACTCTTAAGAAGTTATATTCTAGTTGATTATATGGCTCTTAAATTTGGTAGTGTTCAATCAGTGGTTAAAACTGAAGCATTCACTAGAAAATGCATACTTGCACTAAAGGCCTTCTTTATGATATAGTATTGTGAACAAAAAGGTGAGACGTAATAGATAACTTATAAAATAGCTAGTGATACCTATCCTAATCATAACGCATACCAAAAATTGAACTGATAAGTTAAATGGTTTAAAATTAGTAGTAGGATTTTTACTTCCTAAACAGATTTCCTCAAATATATAAGAAACACTTCAAGAGTGTGGAGGACATTGCTAAGCATAACAATAAATAGGCTATTATTTAGCTGTAATTGTAATATTACAGAGGATGTTTGATATGTAAATTGTAATATTCATAAGTTAATATTCAATAAAACCTACATCTAATACTATTCTACTATAAAAAAAAAAAAAAAAAAAAAAAAGTTTTAATCAATTTGAATTCTTTACATTATATATTTTATTTAATTTTATTAAACATTTTTTTAAAAAAATTAAAAATAAATACTTCAAATTTTGATTATTTTAAAAAAATATAAATTTGAATTATTCTATTTTAACTATTATATTTTTTCTTATAAATATATTTTTATTTATTATGTATTTTATTTATATTATTTCTTACTTATATGCAATAATATATATTTTTTAATCAAATCTAATTTTATTTATATTTTATATATTACACTGTATCATATTTTATATAATCAATTTAATTTGAAACTTCCTAAAAATATATTTAAAAATGGATATACATGTATATTTAAAAAAGACATTTAGAATGATATATTTTAACTACATTTTTTAGGATTTATCTTTTTTACAGTAAATATTTTTGTTTCTTTGAATAGGTATCTTTCTTAAAGATACAGTATACAGTATATTTCAAAAAAATTTTATGAAATTTATTATAGCCATTATTCTTTTAATAAATATTCAATAATAGATATCGTAAACATATTCATGCATTTAATGGATTATTTTTATAGATATGTCATGTGAGATTGATATATAAAAACCATGTAAGAATTTCAGAAATTACTGTTCGCCCCCAATAATGGACACCGAAATTGCCCGCAAGACCTTCGAATTTTCCAACAACATTATCACAGTTGATCCCGCTCAAGATCAAATATACCGGTATAATAATGACGAGCAAGTACTGATAAATCAAGAGAAACCTTGGACCAAAGAGTATGTGTATAATTTATCGCCATTACTTTGTTTCGTTGACGAACATTTTTCGGAGAAGCATTGATAGCAGTCCCGAACAAAGCTAGACTGGAAGACTGACATAATAATTGTCATCGACTATTAAACTCAACATATTGTTTGTTTTCGAAACGCCTTAGCGTTCATTATTTTACCAAAGTCAAAATTTCGGCAGTTGCACTAATAAAAATGGTACGGATCAAAGAAATTTTTTGGTGTTTTATGTTTCTCAATAGTATTTATAATGATAAATTATTTGTTATTTAAGGTGATGCATGCCCGTTCGGGTGGGAGTATTGAAGTGATGGGTCTTATGCAAGGAAAAATTGATGGTAATACGATAATCATTATGGATGCTTTCGCGTTGCCGGTTGAAGGAACTGAGACAAGAGTGAATGCTCAGGCTGAAGCTTACGAATACATGGTTCAATATCTGACCACTATCAGACAGGTTAGTGTATTTTAAATTATTAGAACAAAAAATATTGCCTTTACCCTTTTATTGAATGAACCAAAAATTCTAGGTAGGAAGGCTTGAGAATGTTGTGGGATGGTATCATAGTCATCCGGGTTATGGATGCTGGCTCTCTGGGATTGACGTCAATACTCAAATGACAAATCAACAATTCCAAGATCCTTTTGTTGCTGTAGTTGTAAGAATTAGGAATTTTAACGTTTTTTTGTATATTAAAGAAATCTCTTTGGAAGTGTATTTAATGGTAGTTCATTATTAATACTCGTGTAGATTGATCCCAATCGAACAGTATCTGCCGGAAAAGTTGAAATTGGTGCGTTCCGAACCTACCCAGCGGTATAACGATTACTTATAAGATCACTTCATCCACATCCACGACTTGTATGTTTAATTTTATGCCCATTCTATTAGGGGCATAAAGTGCCTGACGATGGTCCTTCTGAATATCAAACCATTCCTCTGAGTAAAATCGAGGATTTTGGCGTTCACTGCAAACAGTAGGTATATGAGATAGTTCCATTATAGCCCGATTGATCGACGATATCCGAAATATTTATGTTTTCAATTTTTATTTTATTTTATAGATATTATCAACTCGAGATATCACATTTCAAGTCTACTCTTGACACGCATTTACTGGAGTTACTTTGGCACAAGTATTGGGTCAACACATTATCACAATCACCGTTGATCACGGTAATTTATTTAAAAGATATGCTATTTATTAGGAATGTTATGTTTCTAAAATTTAAAGAATATGATCTAAGACCTTATCATATCGTTAGAATCGGGATTATTCTGCAGAACAAATCGCAGATCTGGCAGAAAAATTAGATCAGGCTGAAACAGAGTTGCAACAAAATGGTAGAGTATCTGGCTTTGGGGGAATGGGAGGAAGTCGCGGTGCCACTACACCTTCGCAAACTGTCGCAGCCTCATCATCAACTGCAGCGACCACCAATAGTGCCAGCACCACTTCATCCCCGGCGCCTGAGAAGAAAAGGATAGAGGAAAGTCCACTCAGCAAGGTTACCAAGGATAGGTTCGTTCTTATGGTCACGATAATTCGCGTCACTCATCATATACCGCTTTTTAACAAACAGCGCATTTTCTACTTAGCACAAAGATCACCGTTGAAGCATGTCATGGTTTGATCTCCCAAGTACTTAAGAATGTCCTTTTTAATAAACCACTTTCTATTGCAGAACAAAAGAAAGTAGAAGTTGTGGAGCCGCCGAGCGAATAATTTCAACACAAATAAATCATGATCCTATAATGGAGGTTGATTCCGTGAAGTTAGATGTTACATGCATAAGCGAGAGAATTTTTACATGTGATGCAAGTAAAAAAAATGACTTCAGAGGAAAAATGGACCCATTGTGTATAATCCAAAAAAACGTCCAACCCATCAAACTTTCTTCATACTTACTAATTAAATGTTACTAACAAAATAAACGATCATCTCGATCATTTACAAATAAATTCAGAATATACAGTATCTATGTTTTAAGAAAATTAATATTTATTTATTTCATTATTACACAGTTTCAATTAAATATATTTTAAATTTATTATTTAAGACTAATATTGTGAAATTATTATTTTTTTTTTCAAAAATATCAAATTAAATAAATTTAAATTTAAAAAAATTTTATTTTATGTCAATTTTTTTTTTTTTGAAAATCATAACTAGTTAAAGATTTTTTTCATTATTCCAATCTGTAAACATCTTTAGCAGAATGATATGTTATTCGAGTTCATCAAAAGCATCCATGGTCTTAACCATCATAATCATCATTTCCAGCATGGAATTCACAGATATCCTTAATATCTTGACATTTGTACAATTAAATTTTCTAAATTCAAAGGGAAAGTTAGGTATACAGTATTTTATTAGAAAAAAAGTGAGAGGATACACACACTATAATATTTTCCTTATCGGTTGTAATAATCCTTTCAACCTCAGTTGCTCTTAGCTCTTTATCCACGCTCAGAACTTTTTGCGCTATGGTTGCGAGGCGTGAGGTTGGAAAAGGTATCGTCAAGGTCCTAAGTTCGTTATCGTGAAAAAAAACGAGAAATGAAAAATGACAGTTCAGCGTCTCCTCGGCACATCAAGAGCAGATAAAGTGAAATGGTAAACGAGAATGTTTCGAAAAACTTGCATCGAATGTGTGTCGCGCGTAGTCATGATCCAAATTTCGAATTGGAAATTTCGTCTTGCACAATGAATTTTTATTTCACGGAATGAATCATGTGATTATGCGCAAAGTTGTGATTAGCATTCATTCATTCATTTAATTTATTTAATTTAAAAATCATTTACATTATGTAAACAAGAAAAGATTTGAAGAAAACGAATAAAACACGCACTAAACGAAAAAAAAAAGAAGGGATATCATTCACAATGTGAAAACGGGTAAATTATCCCTAATGTTCGACATATAACACATGATCGACATGCTCGTCAACTAGCAAATTAGTGATACCATTATTTCTCGAATGACTTTTAAGATTGTTGATCACTTTTATGGCGTCTATTGCTTTCTTAAGCGTTCGACGGGCATTGAAATTATGACGAACACTGTGCAACAAGTCAGGATTAGGAGATACACCAACGGGACTTGGTATGGGTTCTAGTAGCCATGGGTGATCGAGTGCCTGACGAGCAGTCATACGATGATTTGGATCGATGATCAACAGTTTATGAATAAAATCCTTGGCTGTAATCACAGGAACAATGGTTAATCCCAACAGGAATAAGAATACGTCTAGGTCTAGTAAACAAACAATAAGGCCTTACCTGTCTGCGTTATTCCTTCCCAATATTCAGGAGGCTCAAATTTATATTCCGCTCGAAGAACGGCGTTCATCTCTTCCAATGGACCCTCTTGATCAAAGGGAGGGTAGCCACACAATAAAAAGTAAGTAATTACACCGATGGCCCACATGTCAACAGGTTTGCCGTGTCCCAATTTTTTCAAAATCTCGGGCGCCTATAAATCCGTTAAGTCAATTTCGGTTATCGCGATTAACTTAAGATGAATATTCTTTTGAGTTACCATGTAGCCCGGAGTGCCACAAGTGGTGGTAAGAATATGAAACGTTTCAGAGTCAATGATTCTGGACAATCCGAAGTCGGCAATCAGAAGATCCGAACTCTGATCGGTCGTTTTGAAGAGAAGATTCTCTGGCTACAAACAAATAGGCAATCGTTCGGATGATGCAATTCTTTCAAGTAAAACCAAAAACTTCAAAAAAAAATATGCTCGGGTCAAATGGTTCACCTTAAGGTCTGAAATTCCACAAATTAATCAATCGAAAAAGATCGAAAAACCAATAAAAATCGAGATACACTGAATCTTCAGCATGCAAAAACCTACCTCTATGGACGATCCCATTATCGTGGAGATAGGCGACAGCATCCGTTATGCTCTTTACGAGATTAGCCGCATCGCGTTCATTGTAACTACCCTTGGCGCAAATACGGTCGAAAAGTTCCCCTCCATGCGCCAACTCTGTAACCAAATACACTTTTTGGAAGGTGGAGGATTGAAATTAAGAGAACAATTATCGATTCATCCAACAAGCATTTATTTTGATTCATAATAAGAAAAGACATACGATTGTTTAAGGTTTCAAAGTAATCATGCAATGTCAAAATGTTTTTGTGGCCCTGAGAAATCCTTTTCAAAATTGTGATTTCATTACGAACCATGTGCTCTCTGCCCTCCATCAACTTTTTATTAATCACTTTTACTGCATAATATTGTCCGGTGCTGATCTATAGAGGGTTGAAAAGAAATATAATATGGTCACCCGGTATACAAAAACAAATATGAGGGCATCAAAAGTATTTACGTGTTGGGCCTCTACGTTTTAAAAAGAGGGAAAAAACGTTAAGAACAGTTCAAGTTGGTGTGAAGATACAGGGTATAATAGCAGAACACCAGTTGTCTGGTGAAATCATACCTTTGACCACGGCATATGTGCCATGCCCGAGAGTCTTACCAGTTCGATACTAGCATTTAAGATGTCCGCGGAAAACAATGAGCAATCAGGAACCTTTCAAGACGTGACCCGTGACATTGAGCGTACTCACCTGGCAAGGCACGGTACTAACGCTCGACATTTAAAAAAAAAAGATAAGCAAGGTGAAATGGTGTGAGGTGTGCTTCTTGGCTAGTGTTTCAAAATCACAATGGTTGTGGTGAAAAGGGTTACACGATACATTGATGTGAATTTGTGATATGCGGCAAGATGTGTGTAGCTGTTTGCCGGATCAGGAAGTGCGAAAGCAGTGAGAGGAGATCCTGAATCCAAATATAACGGTGTATTCGAACAAATTATATCCAATTATATACAGTTCAATGCAAAGGTTTATTTTTTTTTTCCTTAACTTTAAATCCCTATCCTTTGCAATGCAATGTCATAATCACTTGTTTTTTTTTTTTGATACTTATATTAAAATAAAAGACATTATTAGCATTTTAAAATTGTTGGTTTTATAAAGGTGATGACACCATACTATTATTATTAAATCAAGCATAGAATATTATTTTTTTTATCTGCAATATTCTATGCTATATATCATCTCTATCACCTCTTATCAAGAGATTCTCTAATTATGACACTTGTATATTGTAAATTGAATTTAACGTTGGTTACGCACGAGCTTTTCACGTGATCGTAATTAATTCTGAGCAACGGAATATATCACGCGCACATTTTTTTATACAATTTACAATACTCATTCCATTCCAAAATGACGAACAGAAAATTACAAAGTAAAGTAGAATTTTTTTCTTACTTGACTGTATTCTGTTGGGAAGTGGCTACGTAGAGAGTGGAGGGAGTTGACTGATTCCTGAAAGTTCGTTTGGAATTACGTCGTTAACTGTTTCTACTATATCGTCTAGCCGATATTGACCGTGTTCTCAAAAAAGTGGCTGAAGGGGTTGAGACATTCGAAGGGATCTTTGACAAAATTCAGGCAACCACCAATTCGAATCAAAAGGAGAAATTAGAACAAGACTTGAAAAAGGAAATTAAGAAACTTCAAAGGCACCGAGATCAGATAAAAACATGGATATCTTCAAATGATATAAAGGACAAACGTGCATTGATGGATAATCGACGTTTGATTGAACAGGTTCGATTTCATTTCATTTCATCTCATTTCTGTGCTTTGCTTTTTTTCAAATTACTTTATTTCCTGGGAGAAATATTGTGATGCGTCATTCGTTAAACAGTCACTCGGCGAGAAGTCATAATCAATATCTTGGCGATCGATCCGAATTGCTTACTATGTTACCTTTTTTTCTTTCTTTCTTTCTTTGTCAACAGCAAATGGAGAAGTTTAAGGCTTGCGAAAAGGAGATGAAAACCAAGGCTTATTCCAAGGAAGGTCTACAACAATCAATAAAGATGGATCCTAAGGAAAAAGAAAAGATTGAAACTTGTGAATTTATATCAAATCAAATTGATGCGCTCGCAACGCAAATTGAAACTGCTGAGGCCGAAGTTGAGTTGTTACAGAGTGTTGTCAAGAAAGGTCGAAAAGATGCAGCCAAGATCGATCGCTTGGCTAAGGTGGAGAGTACAATAGAGCGACACAAGTTTCATGTGAATAGATTAGAATTAATATTGCGATTACTGGAAAACGGAAACATACTTCCTGAAAAGGTGTGGGAGTTTATAGCATTTTGATATATTGTCAAGTATGCGCTAGTTTGAGCTCAATATTAAGATGCCTCTTTTTTAGGTCATTCAAATTCAAGAGGACATCAAATACTACGTTGAAAACAATCAGGTAGGAATATTTGGATTTTTCATGGTGGGATTAATAGGGATCTAAATGTTTTCAACTTTGATTCGATAAGGATCCTGATTTTACCGAGGATGAGGTTATATATGATGACCTGAATCTTGAAGAGGAAGAGGAGCTTTGGGGAATTACAAATGATGATCATCATAACAACGATGAGTCTAATTCTGACGGTAAGTTTCAATTCGAATTTCTTTAATTCACATCACTCTAAAAAATATATTAAATCTTTATTTGCTTTAGAATCACGGACGCCACCCAAAGAGGTCAATGTTTTTTCCTTTTCCCTATCACACACGAAATGTCGTGAACTGCTGCTTTAAAATAGCCTACTGAAATTTAAATGGTCTTTAAATTGTTAGCCTTCGAGCCCGGCAACTTCTCCGACGACAAGAATAGCTGCAACAAAGACAGTTCCTTCAAGAAGTATGATTTTCATTTCATCCCAATATTAGCCTCTATCGATAATAATACCATTTTAGTTTATGTGTGTGATTAAAAATTTTTCTTTTTTTTTTTCTCAAAAAAAAAAAATTCATCTCCAGAAACTAGTAATGCCTTCGAGTCCCTGCCACAACGGCAAAAGGAAGAGGGTGAGTGCAAATTATTCGGAATTTGCACACTTTGCGGCCATTATTTGTTTGACACCTAGCTTTTATGTAAATCTAGAGAAAACGAAGCTGCCACCTCCACCAATATCGACGGGGGTAACCGTAACATCGCCACCTCCCACATCTGCTACGTTTGCACCATTGAAGTCTGCTTCTCTTACCGGTTCTTCTCGAACAGTGGCCGCAGTGGCAAAACAAGGAATCGATACTGTACCTCAAGTATCGATACCGCAACGTTTCCCTCCCGCGACTTCGGTGTCTACAACACAAGAGAATTCGACTGCACCACAACCACCTGTACCGCCTGTACAAACAAATTCGGTTGCTCCTTTACCACAATCACAATTGCCTATACAACAACAGCCGCAATCACAAACCCCGCAATCACAGTCACAATCACATCCCCCATCACAACCCCCAATACAACCTGCACAATTACATCCCGCACAATTACATCCCCCTATACCTCAAGTGGACGCTAAAAAAGGTACGACAGTTTTCTTCGGTTTCAAACGCGAAGATATCTATGTTTATTTTTTTTTTTTTGTGCAATTTTTAATCCAGAGACATCAAGCGAATCAATTGATGTCACCAAACAGCAATTTTCGCAACCCAATGATGTTCTTCAGGTAATTTATCTTAATTGCTTGATACGCGTTTGGAAAATTCTTAAATTTATCTTTATCACCATAGGCAAAGCAACCTCGATTACCTCCTCAATCTAGTCAACCTACTCAACAACACATAAGTCCTTCACCTTCTCAATCACAACAACAACAGCAGAATCGCGAAATACCTGTTGTTCAACCACCACAAACTCCCACTCATCCATTAGTAAGGATTACTTTTTCACAATGAATTTCGTAAACGTGAAATCATTAACTTTCGTTTTTTCCATTTCTATTTATAGCAACCATCAGACATGAACGTAGCCGACCAAAGCAAGCAAGATGGTTCTTCAAATCACGAATCCTCTTCATCTGGAGAAAATCGTATACCTGAAGCTCTAGCGGATCTGGTGCCGTCATATGAAGCAGCCGAAGAGAAATGTAAGCAGCGGGGTACTACATCACGCTTTATATGTTTTTTGATTTTCATGAGCTCGCTTTAGAATAAACGACCACTTATTCATCTCTGCTGCTTTAGCCTTGGGTAAAGAAGACAATTTTCACATTCAGCAAATGTTGGATGCAAGCTATCAGCATGTTCCAGAAAGCATAGATTCAGAGAGGTAGAATTTCATCTGAAATCACAAAATTTTTTCATTCTTCACACTATTTAAAAATTCTAATCTTAATTTAACATCCTAATTCGGTTTCTGTTATTATTAAAGACCCAAGTATTATGTGCCAAGGAATCCCTATCATACCCCGTCCCACTATCCACAGAGCCCTACACAGATATTTGATAATCCTGCATTATTTGAAAAATTTGATATTGATACGCTCTTTTTCATTTTCTATTATCAGCAGGGAACTTATCAACAGTAAGTATCCATTGAAATCCTCCTTTCCTAACAATGATACTGATACTCTTTTTAATCTGTATGATTTGTTTAGATATCTTGCTGCTAGGGAATTGAAAAAACAGTCATGGAGATTTCACAAAAAATATTTGACTTGGTTTCAAAGGCATGAAGAACCTAAAGCAATAACCGACGAATATGAGCAAGGCACTTATATTTATTTCGATTACGAGGGAGCATGGTGTCAGCGCAAAAAGACGGAATTTCGGTAAGTTTTTCGATCATTCACTTTGTGTAACGCGGTTATGTCAAATGCTTTATCAACGTTCAACTTTCATCTACACAGATTTGAATACCGTTTTCTGGAAGATGCTGATCTGATATAAGTTTGTGAGCATTGAATAAAAAAAAAAAAACAATGTATTATTTTTCTTAATTATTTTGATTTTTCGCATACACAACTATACATTTATTACCTGTTTTAATGTATAATAAAATAATACCAATAATCAACATATTGCGATTTTGATTAACATACATAGTTTTTGTGCTAGATTTCAAACGTATTTTATATTGGAATAACTATTACTGGAGTAATAATTATTTATTGTCTAGAACTTGTCAAATGTATACAGTATATATACAGTATAATTAGTAATTGAAAAATTTTTGTTTTTTGTAAGAAAAGGATATGATTAAAATTTGTATAACCAAAAATTTCTTTTAAAAAAAATCAATTACAACTATAATTTATAATTTAAAGAGTCAAACATATTTTCAAGAAAAATAATAAGAATTGCTTTATTAATTTATCAGCAAAAAAAATCCTTGATTCAAAATGATGTCAGTAGTGAACTGGTTACATTGACCTGTGCTGCTCCATATTATTATTATTACATTGATCAGAAATTACCTGTTACGCATCAAGAATGAATGACATTGACAAAAACTCGAATGCAAAATTCTATGAAAAGTCATTTTCTACTGTCGCATCGCTAAATTTTGATAACAATTTCACCATCTCAATAACATTTGTAATATTCGGATTAGACCCTGGCGTAAGAACCACAGTTTCTAATGTTACCATAAATGTCGAAATCTGTGGCTGATACTACAATAATAGTGAATTGAGGTGTACGAATTAATAATTTTCGTAAAAAAATACGTGACAGCCGTACTCGGTCATATATCATACCGTTCGAGCAATTTCTCGGAAGAATCCATAAGCCCACCAAAACCATGGCTGAGCCATCGGATCTTGTATTCCCTGGTTGCTATAATCTGTCAACTTATTTTCAAGCCGAGAAATGCACAGTTGAAACACTTTTAGCAAAACTTCTTTTTGTTCTCTGGTCACCATGTTCAAAGTATTTTCGAGATTCTGTATCTCATCGAGGTTAACCTTTTTACTCTCTTTAAATCATAGAATATAGATAAGAACGAAATCATGAAACAATAAATAGAACATCGCATTAAATTAGTTGATGTCATTAATCACCTTCAGACGTTATATCCACACCCTGACCAACATTCTCGGAACCTGGTTTTAACACTGATTCTAATTTGACTGCTACTTGCTTGACGCGTGATATTACCTTGTTGATTGTATTTTTCATTATTTCCCACGTGTACGATCTAAAAGTCAAAACGTAAAAGAAAATTATGTACTCGTATGAAACTGATTGGCGAGGGATAAGCACTCAAGAGTCTTACCTAGCAATATCTTTCTCCATCTCATCAGTGAGAAGCCAATATATTACAGCAATGGCATCGATAACGCGATAATTCAATAATTTATCGAGTAGAATACCCAAAAACTAGGAATAACAAAACCATAAATGCGCTGGAACGGTATATAAATATTCGGATCAGACCGATTACTAAATAATTAATTACCTGCGTATTATTGACCCAGAATTCAGATACAATTTTGACAGTATGAACTCTTGCCTCGAATGTCTCGTTCAATGACTGTAAAATTGGTAGGTATCTGAATGTCAAAAAGATTTTTTGTTTTAATATCATTTCCTAGCGTGAAATCCAGAAACGTCCGCAAAAAAAAAAAAACAAGTACCTTTCAATGACATTCAGCACGTGACTGAAGCTCTTGCTACCTAGCATAAGAACACATTGCGTGAACAAGTCTCTTATAGAGTGCTCTCGTTCAAGTTGGGGCATTTCCGGGAAATTCTTGCCCACCTCATCCAGAACAGATTGTATTTCACTATTAGGACTTTTTGTGCGGAGTTTACTTATCATGTTCGTAGACAAATTGTACAATGGATGTTCTGAAGAAAGGTTTTTTAAGAGTTGGAACAAGTTTGTAATAGATAATGCATTTGCTGGTTTTCAAAGTAGTCATACCTTTATCTTCGTAACGAAAATTAGTAGAAGGCTCAGATGATGGAAATACTACCAAAAATTCATCAGGTATCGAAGTTCTTATCCGATCGTAATAACTATAACGCACAGCCTTTTCTAACGTTTCTCGTATGAAACAAACTTTAGGGTGCAATGGATCTAATTGCAAAGTATTTTCCCTGAAGAACAATATTTGGTAAAACAATAATTAGGTAACATTACAAGTGAGTTTATTTCTCCAAATCAAATTTCATGTTTTTTTACCAGTCTTTCCAATTCCAAACAAATCCAAAATTACTAAGATGGTGAGAGAACCAGTTCCAAAATCGGTAACAGCATTCCACGTCCATAAAGTCAAGTCGGTCAAAGAGAATTCCAATGGCCTTACCAAGGTGAAATATCGCCATATTAGGTCAAAGAATATATTGTAATCTTTTGTAAATGCTGTCTTTTATGAAATAAACAAAATACCAAACCAAAAGGATATAATAGGAGGAAATGTTTCGTGCATATTCTTGCATATTTCAGTCAATAACGAATGATAAAAGATAGGCTTGAATCTAGGTTGGGGTAGTTGAAATATATACCCAAATATGCGCTTTAGATTATCAATGTTCAATCCAATTGAGAATTAGCCATATTAACTCAAATTCCAATTGAATATTATATAGTATCAAAAGGTTCACCATATTTTACCTCGACAATAATCTGTTCAAGTCTAAAACCATTAGCCTTATCCACACTTAACATTGGCTTGCTTTCTGTGGAATTATCGTCACCCCAGCCAGAGGAAAAGGTATCATCAGGCTCTATTTTAATGTCAGGCTCTTCTTTTATCTCAGGCTCATTTTTTACCTCGGTTTTTGTCGCTGACAAAGTGGTATCTTTATCGACAAAAGTTCCTGGAGCGAAATTGTATGGAAGTTCTTTTAGGTATTTTGTGCACTCTTTACGATTTATCTCATATATTTCAATAATGTCTTCGATATTATCACGGACAAGAAAGAAAGAAATTTCTGAAGGCTGATGGAGGTCAATCATCGACTAATAGCAAAAAAAAATCGTCATGAGAGGCCTATTAACACGATTTACACGTCTCGAAATTTGATCCATACCTCATCTTCTAATCCGACAAAAATTCGAAATAAGGGTACCGGATAATAATTTATTCCGTGAGAATGTTCTGGAACTATAAATTTATCGACTTCATGCTTCAATAAAGAGGAGTAATTAATTATTTTTCTGCACGAGGATCATAAAAAACAGATGATAATAAATAATAAATAATTACTTGATCCGCAGTCACCAATATGCTATCGTATTCTGACCAAGGTTTCAATAATATCGAACACTAAATATACACAAAAAGATAATATAACTCTGAGATTAAGAAAAGCTCAAAGATCAAATAAGGAAATATCCACGTACCACCCAATCATTTTGCTTTAAATTTTGTATTTGTATCCATAACAATTCAAGCATCTACAACAAACACAGTGGAACACGTGTCGAACTTAAATTGTCAAAAGTAATTTGGTACATAAAATGAGAATTAGAAATGTACAAACATCCTGTTGCTCGTAAGGAACACCAATTCTGACGTAAGGAGTGACGGATTGAAGGACGGCTGATCCATTAATTTCCATGATAATTCTCTCCCGTGTTTCAACATATCGTTCAATCTTAGATAGCACACTATCCAACACCACCGGACTTCGCTCACGCAGTCGCATTGCCACCTGAATAAAGTAAACGCGAGATTACTTTATCTTGTAACAAAAAAAAAAATGTTGATTGGTTGATTGACTTACATAAGGTAATGTGGACAGGATGATGTAAATAATTGTATCTGCTCGACACTATAAAACGACATCGCATTGAATGCTGGTACCAAATTCATTCATGTTAATTAAATATTGAAGTTCATACCATTTTCACATTTGATTCGTCAAGGGTAATCAACAAATCATCATAAATGTCCAACATAGTTCTGGGTAGGATAACATTTGCATTTGTTAATTCTGCAAAAAATTTGAGCTTTCGAAAAAAAACATTTTTAAGATGAGAAAAAATACACGTGTTAAAAAGCAACTATTCATTAGTCCTAACTTCTTACCGCCAGTTTAGCTCCTCGCCAATTTCCTTCGTATAAGCATTGTTGCAAAGTTTGCGATGTCATTTTTACAATTGCAGCCCCAATGTCAGACCTTTTGGCATTCATAAGGCCGGCAAGAGTACCATAGATGGATGATTTCGTTGATAATTCCATGAAACTGAGCACGCAAAATAAAATAAACATGAATCATAATAGTCCTGTACATATAAAATCAATATAACCATCATAAAATATCGAACCAATTTTTAAAGGTTTTCAGTATGTGCGTTTCATATTTAGAATATTCTTCAAGAATGACGCCCGCAAATTTTTCTATGTTTTTGTGAATTTCTTCGGGTGTCATCTAAAATCATTAAATATTAGTTCTTATGCGGTTGAATTTGAAGCCTACAGGTGTCTATTAATCTAGTTTTTTCTACCTTATCACCTAACACGATAAGAAGTGTCGCCAATCTCTTTTCGGGACTATCTTCTACTGGCTGTTCTTGAGTTTCTCCATAACCTCTGACACGTTCTTGTCTTCGTTCGCGCCCGCCACCTCGACGTTCATCGTCTATATAAGAATAAAGTCGTGAATGTCTTAGCGACACGTAAATCTTGAAGCGTTATGTAATCAACCAGTCAATAATTCACCTCTGTATTTTTTTTTGCTTCCACCTGTTTCATGATCAAATATCGTTAGTACTATAAAGTTGTTGAAAAATTAAAAATGTCTGTCTCTAAATAAGATACCATCATTTCTACGATCTCGCGAGTCCATTTTTGTTTGTAATTTTTGCAATTGTCAAAGTGACTTTCGTCTTATCCTTCTAAATATTAAAATCGACTCTACCAGGGGGACCCCCAAAGTTCCGGTCACATAACATGCGCCACTGTTGCGAGTCCCCAAATTTTGGATCACATGACATGCGCCACAAAAGAAGAATTTGAAATAATTAAAGAAACAAGTAGTGCAATGGAAATGATCTACTATAAATTTAATATAGTGGATTATTATAAGTTGGTACCAAGTTGGTACTATTTTGATACTTGGTTTGGAACCTTGAAATAATATTAAAATGCTATTGTTAAAATTCTAATTGCAATTAACTTATTAAATATACTGTGATCAAAATCTGTTTGATCCGTATCTGAGTGGTAGTTTTTAGAAGGAATTAGAGATTATATAGAACAGTCTGTCATTCCAGAGATAATCTCTCACAAATATTCC
>CAJVPV010001139.1:0-17090 GCA_910591835.1 Acaulospora morrowiae
AGGCAGTTGCGCAAGGAAGGTACATAACCGATCCCTCATGCGGGACCCGTGGACCTTGTTACCTACATCACAGACTAACATCGACCGAAACATAACGTAATGAATAAACAACACTTATCTATTTCTGTAAGGTTTTTTTATAGCGAGGGATGTTGGTTCGGTAAAAGAGACCTCTCTTTGCGGTGGGGAAGATTTCGGTTTAATAAGGACTTTTCTTGCGGCAAGCTTGGCAAAAGGTCAGGAAAGAGACATTTCTCGCGGTAGGAAGATTTTATTCGTGGCGGAATTATTTCAGTTCGGTAGGAAGACTTTTCTCGTGGCGGAAATAATTTCAGTTCGGAAAGAGACCTTACAGTAGAGAAGAGCAACGAGAAATCCTACCACTTATATACTTTGGATCTACGATACAGTATTTGAAAAATCAAAACGCGTAAATATAGGCCTATTATACACACGTATCTGTTATGACAAAAATATGACGTCACAATTTTTTTCCAACCAGTAAAAAATGGTCGTGTGATTTACAATCGAGAATCCGGTAGAAAAACCGAAGAATTATTTTATTAGACATATTTGAAAAAACTTTGACAATTATAACCAAATGTAATGTAATAAAATAAAAAAAAAGTTTTAAAATTATATACGTAATATAATTTAAATATTAGATTAACAACTCTGGTTAAACCTACTTAATATAATTAGAAAAATATTATAATTTTTTTTTTAAACGGGTGGTTTATACCTTGTTTATTAGATTTATAGGATGAATATGTACAGATTTGTTTTATACAAATTTACCCCTCTGTCTATCTAATTAAACTCACTAAGAAACTTGTTCTACCGTGCGGCTTATTGCCAAGTACTGGTATATACTTGACTAATTTGCCAAGGCTCTACCTGTCCCTAAAAATTGAATTTTATGAGTATAGATTGTGTTCCAGTTAAGCCAGCTTTGTATAGCATGTTTGAGAAGCGAATTTGTTCCTGGGATATATGTTTTGTATTGTTTTTGTATTTTTTTGTTGTTTTTCCATCTTTTTTTGTCATTTTTGTTTATACCATTATTTTCTTCCCATTCTGCAAATTTAGTACATCTGTATTTCCACCTTTCTTGAAGTTCATTGAGTAGGTGGTTGTGGATGGCTTTGATAATTTCTTTATGTGTTTCTGGTTGTAAATATTTTTTGACTGTATCGATTAGATCGTTGGTTAGTGCTCCTCTTGCTATGTAGTCTTTGATTTCCTGGGTCAATGTCTGTTGTTGTTTCTTGATTTCGTTATCTAGCTTGTGTTCCGTTTTTCCTACTCTTGTTCTGCTGCCTACTTCTTCATTGATTATTTGTTTGAGCTTCATGAAGAGATCTTCTTGGTGCTGTTTGCATGTCATTGTGTGTGCGTTGGTTTCTGTTTGTTTGCAAAATATACATTGGTCATCAGTATATGTTTCCGCTAATTTTTTGTGTAGGTTGCTTTTAGATGGTAGTTCTAGGTTCCAGAGTTTAAATCTGAATGATCTGGTGTTGTGGTCGTGTTGGTTTGTTTCTCCTACTGTGATTTTTGATGGGTATTTATTGATCATTGCTTCTTCCCACCTGATATTGTTTTTGGTGTTTTCATCTGTTGCGATCAAGTTTCGGTTAAGCATTCTCCAGCTGAGAATATGTTTTATTTTGATTAGGTTTTTGATTGTTTCTGTGATTGTATTATCCATGATTTGCCCATTCCATTCTTGTATCCATTTGGTTTTGTTATTGAGTATTGGTTTGAAACTGATGTTTGGTGTTGTGAAACCTATAGTGGCGTCTTTTGCTAATTGGTCTGCTTTATCGTTTTCGGGATTGTTGTTATGGACTTTAACTTTTTCAAAGAGTATATTGAGTTTTTGTTGTTCTATGATGTGTACAATTGTGTTGATTAAGTTGTTGTTTTTGAGTGCTCTCAGTGTGTGGTGATTGTTTCGGGCTTTGTTGATTGCATTGAGTGCTGCTTGACTATCTGTACATATTGTGATTTTGCTGTGTGCTGGTACTATTAGAAGGAATGTTACAATTGCTGCTAGTTCTGCTCTGGTCGATGAGGGGAATTTGCTGATTGTACCTTGGAAGAGAGTATTGGGCACTTGCGATATGTGCCAGCCAAAACCCATTCTGAGATCTGTATCTATTGATCCATCTGTGTATACTGTTATTGTTTTAGTTCTGCTTAGTTTGTGTCTTATTTTTGCTAGTTCGCTGAGAGCATCTTCTGTTGTGTCTATGTATTTGTTGATTGTTTCTTTGTATAATTTGATTTGGTTGTTTTTGAATTGTGGTTGTGGTGAGAGGTTTGTTGATTAAAATTTGTCAGTTCTTATGTTGTCAATGCTTGTTGGTATGATTCTGCTTCGGTGGCAGAGTTTATTGTTTGGTGTGTTCCTTGAGCTTGTTCTACTTTTGTGTACTGGGATACTGATGAGACTGTTTTTTTCCTTGTTGAATATGCATTCTCTTGGTTTCCCTGTCATGTTAATTGAGCATCCTTTGCATTCTTGTAGGGGTGAGTGGTTATTGATTCTAATGTAATGTTGTGGTTTGACTAGGTTATTGGTGATTGCTTTTTTCCTTCCTATTATGCTTCCAGTCATGGATGATGTTGTTGTCCATTTGATTTCTTTATTGGGGAGCTCGATTGCGAGTTTGTGATCTGGTTTTTTGTAGTTTCCCTTTTGCTGTCTTTCTTGGATTGTTGCTAGTATAGTTTGATTGTTTTAAATTTCACGGAACCAGTTGGGTTTCCTACTGTTGGGTTTTTTATTGGGGTATGTTATTTCTACCCATGCTAGCATTCGTGATCCTGAATAATTTGTGATTTGGTTTAGAAACATAATTTGGTTTTTGGCGAGTTGTTTCCTGTGTTTGTTGTACCAAGTTGGGTCTGTGAGTTCTTCTATTGTTGTGTCGACTTCTTTGAGAGTTGTTATTGTATTTGTTATTCCTGTGAAACCATGTTGTCTCAGGAGGAAGATTGTGTCGTGCATGAAGTCATGTCTTTGTGTAAGGAAGATGGTCTTCAGGTGTTCGCTTGTGATCGGTTTTGTTGACCACCATCTGTTTTGTAATTCTTGTAGGCGTATATTGGTAATTCTGCCAATGATGTCTTGTTTGTTGATTTTTTTTTGCCAGTTGTTAGCTTGTAAGAGTAGTTGTCTGTCCCATATGTGAAAAAACCCATATTCTAGCGGATTGAAAAGGGTGAAGTTGGGTGCTGTCGTTGCCATGTTTAATTTATGTTTGTAAGTTTTGTTGAGTGTTCCCATTAATCTATTACTTTGTTGTTCTGTGATGATGATGTCGGAGAGGAGATAAATGATTGATGGTGTTCAGACTTGGTTGTATAGGTATCTGATTTGTTTGTCTGTTACTGTCTTCCATCTAATTGTTTTGGCAAAGTTGATTGTTTTTTCCCACATGAGTTGTTGTTGATATGCTTTTGTACCTTTGCCTTCTAGATATATCCCTAGGATTCTTGCTGTTTGATTTGGCTTTAGAATCATGATTGGTTGGTCTTGTATTGAGATTTGTGGTTGTATTTGATTTTTTTTGTTGAGAATGATCAGGTTGGATTTACTTCCATTTATATTGATGTCATTGGTGTTAAAGAAGTCTGTGCAGGTGTTGCAGATTTGCTGCAGCTTTTCCTTGCTGTCAGCAATGAGTGTTGTATCATCCATGTATGCGATGCATGAAATATGTTGGAGTAGTGTTTTTGGCTGTGCTGTGATTTCCGTGTAGGTTTTGGTTTTGAGGGTATATCCTTTATTTTCTGTTGCTATTTTGGTAAGAAGTGGATCATAGTATATTCTCCAGAGCAGTAGTGATATTGTGTCTTCTTGGTCAATTCCATCTTCTACTTTGTATTGTAGTGATGGGCCAAAGGGGGTTAAGATTTGATTTTGTCGGTGATCACAAATGTTCATGATAAGTTGTGTAATGATTTTGGGACACTTTATTCTGTGGAGTACTAGTTCTAAGCATGGGATAAATACTGAGTCGAAAGCCTTTGCCATATCTAAACTTAGAATCCATGTCTCTTTTGTATGTTGCTTTGCATCATCTTGAATTGCTCTAAGTATTTGTATAGGTTCTTGTGTGCTACATCCGGGGAGTGCTGCCCAGTTGTATGGTGATAGTATTTGATGTTGTTGGATCATTTTGGAGAGTCTGTTTGTGATAATTTTTGTAAAGATTTTCCTTGTTGTCTCTAATAGCATGATTGGTCTGGTTATGTTGATATTGTTTTTCCATGGTTTGGGTTTGGGGATGGGATATATGTTTCCTATTTTCCATTCATTAGGGACTTGTCCTTGTGAAAGAATGTTGTTAAATAAATCTGTAATATAAAAGAGAGATTCCTTGGTTCACTTTTTGAAGACAATGTATGGAATTTCTGTTGGTTTTGGTGCTGTTTTTGCCAAGCAGAATTTGATTATATTTTGGATTTCTTCAATTGTGATGGGGGCTGTTGTTGTCAAATACCATTTTTCTTTGATGTTTTGTTTGGGTCTATATTTTTCGCCCCATTTGGAATTGTTAATTTCTTTTGTTTTACGTTTGCTGGTCCATTTTTGATAATGTGCACTGACTTCTTTTTTGATTTCTTCTGGGTTTGTGATTACCTTTTCTTCTGGGTGATTGGTAATTAATTTGTCTAGGAGGATATATCTTTTGGGATCGTTTAGAAGGTTTCTGATCATTTGTTTTTTGTTTGTGGTGATGTATTCTTGTCTTCTCTGAATCCTTTCCTTGATTGCTTCTGTTTGTTTGTTTTTGCAGATTTTGTTGAAGATTTGTTTCTGTGTGCTTTTGATATCTTTGAGAGTTTGTATCCATGTAGTGATGTTTATGTTGTTGTATGGTTTTGCGGGAAGTTCTATTGTGAATGAGTGGAGATTTTCTATTTTCATTATTATTTTGGTAGTTTTGTCCGTGAAGGTGTATTCTGTTGTAAGGTTGTTGTTAAGCTGGTGTCCCAGGAATTGTAGTTTTGAGATTTTACGGAGGATGTATGTTGAGGGGTTAGGTGGTTTAGGTGATTTCTTTTTTTCCTTGTATTTTTTTAAGTGTTTAGCTGCTGTTTGTAAGATGGTGTTTCTAAGTATGTTTTATTTTTTGTTGATCTGTTGGTCTGATACAGTTTGGGGCCATGTATTTTGTAGCTGTAGTAAGAAGTTGTCATTGAAGTCTTTCCATTTTTCTTGGATTGTGTTGTACCATTGGTAACGATTGTTGAGTTTGGATCGAATTCTGTTATCTGTTTGGGTTTCTGTGTTCCAATGTTGAATAGTACATTTTGCTATATGGTGGTCTGTTTCCATGATTTCTTCGTCTTGTGTTTCTATTGTTGCTTTTGTTAGAAGCCAAAGTGAAGATGTTGAGATCCAAATTTGGTCGATTCTACTTGTAATATTGTCATTGTTACTCCAGGTGTATTGTGTGTTGTAAGGATTGAGGTTACGAAATGTGTCAACGAATTGGTTGGCTGTGAGCCATTTAATTAATTTTCCTGTGGGTGTGAATAAGTTGCATTTGGAGTGTTTTGAGTTTGGCATATCAATGCTAGGGTTTGCGACTGAGTTGAAGTCTCCCAAGATAATGATGTGACTGTTGTGTATTTTGGCTTCATTGATTAGTCTGATAGCTTCAAAAGTGTGTTTGTGGTGTGATTCGTATGTTATGGATGGTAGGTATATTGCAAGGATTCTGAGTTTCTGTTTGTATTAGAAGAGTAGATCTATAGATATGATTCTGTCTTTCCAGATGTGTTTTTTGTAAATGTGTCTTGCTAGCTGTTTTTTAAGGATGAGAGTTACACCAAATCCTTTAGTTTGTATACTTGCTTTACTCCAGATGGCTTCGTGGTTAGGAAAAGTGATGAATTGGCCTTCTTCTTCACAGAGATTTGTTTCTGTTAGTGCCACTATATCAGCTTGATCTTTGTTTATTTGTTCTGTCCATAATTGAACTTTGCCGGTGTTTGTTTTGAGTCCTCTAGTGTTTGTTGTTGTGATTCTCCACTCATATTCGGTTAGGTCGTTTAGGAGGTTATGATCTGATTGTTGTGTGTGTGATAGAATGTGGTTTATGTTTTCCTGTGGTTGTTGGAGGGTTGGTGATGGGGGTGTTGTTGTGAGAGTTTGACTTGATGTGCTGTTTTCTGTGTCTGTGTCTGACCATGTAAAGTTGTTTTCTGGTTGTTGTGTAGTAGTTAGGATATGGTGGTTGCTATTATCGTTTGTTTGGTGGTCCAGGTTGTTGAAACTGTAGGTGTTGCCCATTATTGATGAGTGTTTATTGTTGTTGTTTTAGTTGGAGTTGTGTTGGACATGTGGTCGATTGTGGTTACTATTTGGTTGATGCTTGTTTGGATTCCGTCTACTGATGCGAAAAGGTTTACTTGTTGGCTCTTGATTTCTTCGATGCTTTTTACTTTTGTGTGTGGCTCTTGGTTTGGTAAGTCAGTGTTGGGGTTGTGTATTTGCTCTTCTTTCATGGTTTCGTAATATTCTTGATTGTAGAATTCTAGGTTGGTTACTCTTTTATCAATTTCTACGATTTTGTTGTGAAGTTCTACAAGTTGTTGTTGGATTTGGTTTAGGATATATGAGATGTCTGAGAGGGATGGCTCTTGTTGTTGTTGTCTTGTGTTTCTTCTGGCTGCGTCTGCAAATGATCCACTTCTGAGGGATGGCTTTACTGTGTCTTTGGGGCTGTGTATGTTTCGGATTTGATATGTTTTTGCTGGTCTAAATTTGTTGTAAAGGTTCCCAAATTTGGTTGCTTGTGTAGTGTTATAGTCTCTCCATTGTTGTTGTCTGTGTTTAGTTGGGCAGTCTTTGGCGAGGTAGGTTGGCGTATTGCAAATTGCACAGAGTTTGTTTGAGATTAGAGTAAAGTTGAGTTCTGTTTTTCCTAGAATGTATGATTGCTGTACTGCATTGAGGAGATCTTCTTGTGTTTCAAAACTGATGATTGCGAATCTTTTGGGTTTGTATGACGTGTTGGTTGTTTTAGGAATGTAACATGTACATCCATTACACTGTTTGATGATGGTTTTGAGGTCCCATGCTGTTGTGTTTGGTGGTAAGTTGGTGAGTTTGGCTGCAATTTCATGTCTATTTTTCATTTGGGATAGTGACCATGTTGCATCATTGATTCTGACTGAGTCTCCTTTAATTAAAGTGCTTCTTTGGTTAACTAATTTGTCTTTGATTTCTTGGTTTTCGAATGTGATTGTTGTACATTGCCAGAGGTTTTGTGTGCTCATTGTGATCCCTTGAATTTCGCCAAATTTGGTAAAGGCTTGTTTGACCTCAATGAGTTTTGTGTTTAGGGGAATATCCCAAACCACTATGGATTTGCTTTTTTTGATTTCATGGCGTTTGATTTCCATATGTTTGAGTTTGTGTTCACCCATTTCGAGTAATTCGATTGTTGTTGCATGATCTGCTGCTTGTTGATCTCCAAATATGGCTATGATTTTCTTTTCTTCGTTTTTTCCTTCACTGTGAACTGATAGCAAACCTTCTGGGGAGTTAAGTGTAAGGATAATGTGTTCAATTTTTTGGTTGATTGTTTGGCCTTTGACCTTGCTTGCCAGGATTCCTAGCTTGAAACGTTCTCTTCTGTATCGGACTGTTCTGTCGAAGGTGAGATGGGTCTTGGTTTTCCTCTGTTGTCATAAGTTTCTTTTGCTTTCCCTTTGTTGACTGTAAACCAGTCTTTCCTAGTAGGTTCATGATCTTCCGTTTCCATTTCTTTGTCTGTATCGTCTAGGCATGCTATTCTGTTCTCTTGGGTTTTTTGTGATGTTTCCTGCTCCACCAGGTCGCTCCATTATGAGGTTGGATTTGATTCTTGACTGTTTTGCTCTGTTGGGGAGTTGGTTGCTGTCTCCAAGTTTGCTTGGGTGTTTTGTTGTTCAATGGTTGTTGTTGTGGTTGTGGTTGAAAAGTTTTTTCCTGTGCTTGGGTTGGTTTTAGTCATCTTGTTGTTGGGGTTGCTTCTGTTGACTGTGTTGTTAGGTTTCTTTGCATATGGTTGTATTCTGAGCGGAATTTTTTTCCTCCCTGCTCTTTTTTCATATCTAATGGATTGTTCGGTTGTGGTTGATGTTGTGCTGGGCCTTCTTTGGCTGTTACTGTTACTTGCCATCTTTCCTTGGAACCGTTTTCCTTTTATTTCCTAAAAAGGAAATTTTTTACGATTTTGTTGGTTGTGGGAAAGAGTTTTTTTTTGAGAAAAATATTATAATTAAATCTTATCAAAATCAAAATCTATAATAAAATGTTTTAAATAATTAAATAAATATATTATTCAATAATTTCAATTATTGTAATAAAATAAAATAATATTCAATTAATATCTCAATTAAAAATCAAAGTTTTAAACCAAAACTGATTGATTTATAAATTGGTTTTTATTCAAATTAGTTTGGTTTTTAAAATTTTTGATCTAATAAAATTCAAATTAGTTTGGTTTTGATTTGAATTAAAACAAATTAAATCAAATTGGTTTAATTTCAATTCAAATCAAAATAATTTTAGATTTTTTCTATTTTATATTTAAATAAAAAACAAAAAAATTAATTAAACTAAACATAGTAAATAATACTTTCAGGTTTTCAAATACATGTTCTTAGTTCAATACTTATAAAAACAAATATAAAAATTTCATCTATATATAGGTTTATATATAAAGTATCCAAATATTCAAATTTTAATAAATTCAGTTAAATTATATAAAAATAAAATTTTTGATTTTCTGATAATTATAATATCAAGAAATTTTTTGGATAAAGATATTCAAAAATCTTTAAATATAGATTTTTAGAGAATATCTGTTTTCATTAAAAGACTCTGGAGTAAAAATTTACTATATATATATTAATTTTCAGAAATCTTTGATATATTTTAATAGTAATAAAATATATTTACATTTATATATTATAATTAATACTAGTTCAAATTAGATTATTCAATTGTCAAATTACAACTGATTAAATTCAAATTTTTTAATAGAAGTTTATATCAAAGTTTTATTGTTTGGTCCAATTTATATTATTCAGCACTTAAAAAATATACAATAATTCAGCAAAAAAATATATAACATTTAGCAAAAAATAATTATTTGATAATAAAAATATTTGATAACAAAAACATTTGGCAATAATAACATTTGACAATAAAATTATTTGGCAATAAAATTATTTGAAAATAAAATCATTTGAAAATAAAATCATTTAGCAATAAAATTATTTAACAATAAAATCATTTGATAATAAAATCATTTATCAATAAGTTGAAAAATATTTGACAATAAAGTTACAATATTCCATAATAAAAATTATAATATTCAGAATAAATTTTTATTATTTAATTATAAAGTTAATAAAATCATTTAGCATTATATATTTCGATAAAATCAAATTGTATATTTTCAATAAAAAAATTGTATTTATAATAATATTTGACAAAATTTAATAAATTTATTAAAAATGTAAAATATATATAATTTGAAATAATTATTTACCAATTAATTATTTGATAATTGTTTACTTATTATTTTCTAATTATTTAATTATTATTTATTAAATTCCTCCTCTGTTTCTTTATAGGAATCTTCTTACTTATAATCATATTTTTCTTTTGTTGATTTTGCATGGCTCTTGTAACTCTTAAAGATTTTATAATGCTAAATTTCTTTTGCCTTAGAATACTTTTTGTAGTTTTTATGCCTCTTGCACTTCTTGTACTTCTTATAATTAATTTTCTTTAATTTTTTTTTTTAATATTGTCTTCAAATTTTGACTATTTGTGCTTTAATATTCACCTTTCTCTAAATATATAAGGAATTCTTCATAATTAAAGATTTTATATCTTTTATATTTTTTTACTAATTTTTTATTTTTAATACTTTGTTTTATTTTTTATTTTTTATTTTTTAATTTATAAGTCTAATTTGACAAGTTTTTTATAAGTTGGTTGAAATAATTAAATCGACTTTAAATATTTATTTAAATTTTCTAATAAATTTTTTAACTATAAAATAATTAGTAATAAATTTTTTTTTATTCGACTAGTTAAGTCATACTTATATGTTTTTTTATTTAATTTATGTATGCTTTATATCATGTATTATAGGAGGAAGCTACCTATAAATTACTCTAGATATTATTAGACTACATCAGATTTTACTTCTATGTCGACTTGTTACTATTAATTAAAAACCCAGAGATATACATATGTTAAGGCTAATGTATTAAAACTCTATCAGTTTTATTATTATATATAAGGTTCTATTTCTAACTAAAAATATATTAAAGGGAAGTATAAAAAAAGGAACTAAAGAGTAGTACCTATTAGGCAAATAGAACCCCTGCAAAAAAAAATTTTTTAAACTTGATCACCTGCAGATAAGCATATTATTTAATTTCTATCTTTTTAGAGCTATCCAAAAATGTTCAAGGAACTTATCTCATAGACTTACTACCTATATATTGTTTCAGCTATTAGTACTTACTACTGTTTTGGCTGCCTTTTTAGAATAGGTATTTGTCAAAGTGATCTATTATTAAATTGGAATAAGGCCTTTTTGAAAACTTGCAAAAAGAGATACCAGGTACCATAGGGAGACGATCACCAAACTATCTTACTGAAAGTAGATACCTCATATACCTTACAACTTCTGACAATTATTGTAACACCAACTGGATGATCATTGCACCATAACATCTTTTATAGAAATCACAATCTCAATATTCACTAGATTAGTATGTGAAATAGCTTCTTATAAGAAATAGCACTTATATAGGTTATGATGCTAAATATTATATTAATTCTATTTAACTACTTTTACATAGAATTGAACTGATATTTTGTAATTTGATCTGTGAAGTGTAAACCACTACACTACAGATCCACAGGTCAATTAGTAATTAATTAATTATTTGGTATAAAATTATTTATTAAAAAATATCTCATCAAAATATCAACTATAGTCATATATGTTTATTCTTCTTTTATTATTATTTTTTAAATTAGTTTCACTTTTTTGGCTAAATAGACTCTTGATTCCTTAATTATATCAATCAATTCCTTCTGATATTATTATTATTATTATTATTAAATACTAGCATAGATCTTGTTTAGCAAACTTTATTAAGATTAGTATTTATATATATTTGTATATATTACTATATAGAACTATGCTATAACATTAATTTATTTTGGTGTATGCTAAACTATATAGGATTTTTCCACATATTGATTGTTGCTATCAACTTTTTCTAATGAATAGAGATTAATACAAACATGCCAAAACCTTGCTTGTTTTTCCGAGTCATTGGTAAATTTACTAACTGTTTTATTTATTGAAAAAGAATTAAGGGAAAATAAAGAGATGTACTGGGATAATATCCTTTATATGGCAAATAAAGCTATATGACATCTGCTTGCTTTATCAGAGATAAATTCCTTTATTACTACCTGCAGCTGGGCTAACCATTTAATTTCTTACCTGCCTAAATAATACTTAAGAATGTTTAAGGTAGACTTATAACTAGTTCTTACTGCCTAAATAGCAATTTATAGTACTCTTGCATAGAACAGGCCTTACTGCTAAATGTCTTCTCAAGATAAACAACACTAGACCGGTTTATTACTGGATTGGGATGAGACTAGGGCAGAAATCTACAGAAAGACATCAGATATTAGGACACCTTGCAACTTCCAGTGATCATCATAACACCAGCCAGAAGATTGTTACACCATGACACCTTTTCTGAAAATCATAATCTCAACATACATTGAATCAGTGTGGAAAACAGCTTCTCATAAGAAACAGTGCTTTTTACAGGTTATGGCATCAGATATCATATTAATTCTATTCAACTGCTCTTACATAGGATTGAACTGATATCTTGTGATTTGACTTGTGAAGTGTTAACTACTACACTATAGACCTATAGGTCTTCAATTTCTTTTGATATTTTGTAATACTCTTGGACTTTTTATCAATAAATGACTGTACACTTTTGATTCTTTATGTCTTTTCTTTATTATTTGATAAAAATTAATATATTGTAAGTAATAATAGGTTCCTAAACTATTTAGCATATAAAATTTTGCAAACCAATTATGTTTCTTTTGAAGAGACATAATTATTTATTCATTACTTTAATAGGAACATAATTAAAAAAACATCTGCATCAAATGATCTAAATTGCAAAAAATCTTTGTAGATGGTTTTTTTTTAACCTTATATTTAAAAAAAAAACTTTTTTAAAGTAAGAGACATTTGTATTATGTCTTTGTCTTTAATTTAGAAACTTATCTTTAACTATAAGTAATATAATATAAATATCATTTAATTTTATCTTATTTAATTGGCTATTTGCATATAAACAATTATTGTCTACATCAGTTTTTCTGTTTGTATCTTTCAATGTCTTCCTCTTTAATAACAATATAAAACACCTAATCAATAATTTAGCTGTTTTTGTGATGAATTAAAATATGAAACCATTAATTTTAATAATTTGGATATTAACTTGTTTAATATTTTTTTATTCATGTCACTTAAAAAAACTTCATCTATCCTTATTTAAAGTTTTTTAGGAATTGTTTTTACTAGAACCTTCATTTAAACTCTTGTTTTTTTTTTCTTTGCATCTTTAGAAACAGTTTCTGAAGGTTTGATGTTTCTATTACTTTAATTTTTTTGATATTTTTACACTTTTTTTTGGACTAAATTCTTTAACTCTTTAATATATTCAGCATATTTTCTAAATCTGAAACTATATATTTGGCTTTAGCTTCAAGCACAGGTTTGAATTAATATTTAAGTTAAAGTAGATATTCAGATTTGGGTTAATTTGAGATTCAGATTGTTTTTGAGGTTCAAATACTACTTTTGTAATTTTTATAACTACTATTAGCTATAATACCAATTTATACAATTTTAGTTATTTATTTTTTTTATAGATATTTAATATACTTCTTTTGCTGATTTAATTCATTGGAAAATATTTGATTTATATGTTGTATTGTAATTAATTGTGCCTTCAAATTGGCATTTGCTTTTTTTAATTTGTTTACTTTTATATATAACTCTTAATTTTTTAAATAAATTGACAAATTAATAAAAGTAGATTTTATAATTCAAAAATAATTTAAATTGTATCTTTTTCTATTTTCTTTCAAGTTCAAGTCACAAACTTTGGTTCAGAAGTCAATACTTATGCAACTTTAGTTACTAAGCTTTTGAATAATGTAAAAAATGGTCTTCTTCTAAGCAATTCAGTTGCTATTATAGGAATTGAATCTTCAATACTAGGTATTGTTATATACTGTTCTAATATAACAGATGAAAATAATTGTTAGGATTGTAAAGAATGTTCTGAAGATTGTGAAGATAATAAATGTTATGACTTTTCTCTATAAATATTTTTATCAGATGGTTTTTCTTATTTTATAGACATTTTAACAAAAATTAATTTTGATTAAATTAATTTTTTTTATAGTAGAATAACATTAGATACAGGTTTTTATTATATATATATTTACAACTTTACATTATATCAATTATCTTTTATAATACTATTATTATAGCTAAATACTAGCCTAACTACGTTTTATACCTGATAATATGCTATTCATTTTTGAAATATGTCATATTGTTTTCAGGAGGACCTATCTAGGAGATGGAAATCCTATTACTAGTTTTAAACCACTCAACTTATCAGTTTAATTTTGTGTAGGAACAGAAAGTTACTAACTATTTCTATAAGTTTATCTATTATATTTACATATTTTTGCTTATACAGCTAATATAGTAGAGAGGTCTTTACATAATGTATATATATACATATATAGTAAGCTGTCAAGAAGCCATATCGCACAAGACATTAGTGTTGATTCAGTGCTTGCTTCAAGATTTTCTTATTTAGTAGCTAGTAGAAAATAAGAAACATTTGATCAAAATTGATTAGGATAGAGTATAGCCCAATCTGTATATCTAAACATGTGGAGAGTCTTGATTAGGAAATTGAATAAGTGTCCAACTTCACTTGATTCAATCACTACAAGACAGCTTCTGCTAATCACTATAGTACCAATTGAATAATTGTTACATTATAATATCTTTTTTGAAGATTACAATCTTAACACCTGCTAGATTAGCATATGAATTGGCCAAGAATCCTAACGATTCTCTTTGATTCTGTATTTGATTCTCAAGTTTATATTAAATTTAATAGGTGATATATACCTACCATCATTTTTAATAGTGTTCCGAATTTCATGCAATTCTATTCGATTCTATTCGATTCCAATTTTCAGAACCATAAAATTGGCTTTATATAAGAAATAGTATATAGCAGGTTATAGTGCCAAATATTATATTAATACTATTTAACTGCCTTCTCCTGGAGTTAAACTGATATCTTGTAATATGATCTATGAAGTACCAACTATTGTACTATAGATTCACAAGTAATAGTTTTAATTAAATTAATAAAGATATTTATATAAAATTTTATATATTGTTTTGTTATATAATTAAATATTTATTATATTATTATTTATATTATTTTGTATTATTTAAATTTTTTATTTAGTATTTTTACATTAAAATTTATTATTTGGTATTGTTATATTTAAATTTGTCATGTTATATTTATTATTTAGTCTTATTAAATAAAAATTAGTTATATTGTATTATATGAAAATTTGTACATTATATTAAGATTTGTCAACATTTGACAATTCAAAGTTAAATGACAACTTTTGTTATTTTATGTTTAATATTTGTTAATTAAAATGGCAAGAAAGTATTCAATCTCAGCTTTACTTAATGAAAATTAAAAAAAAAAATCTAAAAAAATAAAAGTCATTTGCAACTGTGATAAATGCAATGAATTAATTATTGATCCATGAATAGAATTTTTGTATAGATACCAAAAAACAAAACCTAAAAACTTGGCAGATCAAGAATTTACTATTTGACAAAGAATTAAAGATATTTTGCTAAATCAAATTATAACTTTAAACAATAATCAACAAAATTTAATATTGAATAATTTTAATGCTAAAAATAACAAATCTAAATCTGAAGTTAAAAATAACAAATCTGAATTTAAAGTCAACAATGAATTTAATGGCAGCTTTGATAACGTGTTTGAAAATTATTTGACTCCTGATTATAAAGTTCCATCATATTTTAATGAATTTGCTCATAGCTATTTTATATGAATTTTATTATGGATTATGAATTTTAAAATAGGATTTAATTTGCTGGATACTGCAATAGAAGCACTTATAAAATTAAAGAAGTTAGTATTAATTAAAATTGGTGGCAGTAAATTTGAACTTTTTTGTGAATCATTATATATGACCAAAAAATTACTTGGATTATTGGATTAATTTGTTAATTTTGTAGCATGTCAAAAATATTACAAATTATATAAACAATATAATATACTAAGTTTCCAAAAAAACAATTAGCTATTAATAATGAAGTATATTTATGTTGAATTTTTGAATTTAACAACCCAAAAAAGAATTTTCAATACTCCATTATATATACAGTTCAAATTATTAAATGGAAGTATTAACTGATCAAAATTAATTTATTCTTATATAACTATTTAGTAACAATTATTTAAATATATCAAAATTCAGATTTTGAATCTAATCTTTAGCATTGAACAAATCAATCAAACACTGATTAATTGTTATATAATATTTATAATGGCAATATTTGGAAAACTTTTAAGAATAAAAATTCCAGATAATTTTTTAGTAAAGAAATAACTGATTTTTATTTAGAATTGATATTGAATATTGACTGGTTTCAACTATATGATAACAAAACACATAGTACTAGTGTTATATTAGCAACTATTATCAATTTGCTATGTAATATATGCTTTAAGCATAAAAATATACTGATTATTGGCATATTATCAGATCCCAGTAAATCTATTTTACACAAAATAAACCATTATCTTGTACCAATTGTTAATGAATTGATGCAGCTATGACAAGGAATAATGTTAGAATAAACTGTCAAAAATAAGAAGAAAGAATAATTTGAATAGCTTTAATTTTAGTTTATGTGATATTTCTGCAGCATGCAAAGTATATAAACACATTTCAGCATTAGTATCATGTTACCATTGTAAAAAAAAAGCTAACTACAGTATATAGATAACAATATAACTTTGGTGGCATGAAAAATATAAACCAATGGTTTATATCAAGGAATTCAACAACACATATAAAATGCTATCAAATGAAGAAATTGCAATACAAATGCAACATGAAAGTGTTTTGTTAATAAGAATCTAGCTAGATAGTTCAAGTTTCTTCATTTATCCTATTTTAATCCAGTAACAATATAATTAAATCTTATATTATGGGACTTTGCAAACTAAATAATAAAAACCGAATATAACTAACTGCTTGAGTGTATTTGATTGAATATAATCTCATGAACAAATAATAAATCGTCCGGACTACTATCTGCAATGACAAATAATTAAAATAAAATACTATAGAATAAATGTCATTAAATCTTATTTCATATGCTGGATTCAATTTACCCCATGAACGTTAACAATTAATGCAATTAAAATACATTCATAAAATCCATGAAATGATGACAAAAACAAACTATCCAAAATAAAGTACTATGAAATAAAGTATACTTCATTCACTTTTAATAATAGTACAATATTTTATCAAATTGTGATCTAATCATTTACCAAGTATCTATCTCGTCATTAATAAACTCTAGTGATTTTCCAACTTCACCAACCTAAATACTTCATAATCAACAATAGAAAAATAATCTTCAGCTAATCTAATTTTCTTTTCGTAAGTGAGGTCCTGATTAGCATAATTCAAACTGTCCTGAGTAAAATTGAATTTACTCGAACACATACATAGGCCTCCGCTGTATCCAAATAACATACCATCCTTGTCTTGTTGAGGAGTAGGTCGATTGTAAAAAGCATATTTCGCATTCTTTACTCGACTAAGAATCGAATTTTGA
>CAJVPV010001140.1:0-17090 GCA_910591835.1 Acaulospora morrowiae
TTTTTAAAATAATTAAAAAAAAAAAAAAAACTGGTTTAATGAAAAAAACCAACTTTGTAAATTTTCTTATATAACTTTTGAGTAATTAAATAAAATGATATCAAATTTTAATATAATATATCTTGATATTTATTAAACATGCAATAAAAAAATTGTATTATATTTATTTACCTAATTTTGTATAATTAAAAAAAAAAAAGTGTTTACAATAATATGATAGGCCACTATAACAATAAATATTTTTATTTAAATAAAGTCTTATATTTAATGTTTATTAAATAAAAAAAAAAAAACTTTTATCTGTTTATTATTGATTTCTTGAAAATTTTCTTTTATTATAATTTTTTTAAAAAAATATTTTCTTTTTTTTCATCAATATATTAATTATTTCATAAGCTCAAGAATATAAGAACTTTAAAAATTATTATTGTATTGGAATAGGACTTCTAATTAAAGGCCAAATAAGTTTAAAAGTTTTGTTTGTTTTTTGATTATATAAGGAAAGACCTATAGTAATTTTTATTTTTAATTTTATCTTTATACATTTTCTTTTTTATTATTATTATAATAATTATTTTTTTTGTCATTCTTAATATCACCAATTTTCTTCTAAAAACAAATTCAAATAAAATTATAAGTTCTTCTATTTGTTTTAATTAAATCTTTTTAAATAACTTTTATATAGTATATTTTACTATATTACTTTAATAATATTAAAAATTTTTTCAAACTCAAAAATCAAAATTAACTTAATCTCTTTAAATAATTTAAATAATTTTAATGGCTAATTAAATTTTAATATCTTAATTTAACAAGAATCAAATTAGTATTAACTTGTTAAAAATGATAATAATAACAATAATATATAAAGATTTATCAAAAACTTATTAAATCAAGATCAATTTTTTGAAAATCTTTTATATTACTAAAAAAAATATTTTCATTTATTTTAACTTAGCTATTTATGAATAAATATAAGTCATTCATGAATGAGGTGGTGTAGGATTCTTAATGTAATGAAAGTAATATCAATTAGTAAATAAAGTTTTGCATTTTATATTTATTTGTAGTAAAAAAAAAATAATTAAATAATAATTAAAAAAATAATATAAACAATAATATAATTTTTTTTTAGGTTTAAAATCAATAAAATGGAATTTGTATTTTTTTAAAAAAATAATATTTTATATTATTAAATTTTTTTAAAATTAAAATTATTTATTATTGTTTTGAAAATACAAAATACAATAATTATTTTACAAATTAAGTTATTAGATTAAATATTTGAATTAGAATTTAAAAATTATTAGAAAATCAAAAAGTTTATTAATAAGTTTATTAATTTTTTATTAATTATTTTATATTGTTTAATAATTTTAATTTCTTAAAGCTTTTATTAAATTTGTTAATTAAATAATAAAATTAAATTTAAATATAGTATTAAGAAAAAGCTTTAATTTTAATAAATTATTATTAATTAATAAATTAAATATACTGTAATTAATTTTATATATAAAATTAAAAGTTATTAAAAAATTATTAAAAAAAATTAATAAATAAGCATATAATAATAAAATAAGCAATAAAGTTATATGTATATAAATATTATTATCATTTATTGATTAATTTATTTTTAGAAAAGAAAAATTTTCAAAAATATTAATAAATCTGTTAATCAAATTCATTTTATTAATAATTTTACTGATCATATTAAAATTAAAAAGATTTGTTTTTAAATTTTGAATTAAGGTTATAATTGCAAAAAAACTTTTTTCAAAATTTATAATTTTAATGTTATAAACAATATTGTTTTTAAAAATACTGTATCTGATATATAAATTTGATAATAAAAATTGTTTAAAATTGGTAATAAGTTTGAGAATGATAATATTTTTAACAAAATATGTTTTTTGAATATGGTTATATGAAAAAATTGTTTCTTGAAGTAACAAATTTGAATAGATATACTTGAGAGTGCTTGGAGAAGAATGGGTTTTGTTTTAGAAATAGTTATTATAAAAGAAAGTTTTTTTTACAAGAAAAATATTTATTATAAATAAAATAATATTTGTTATTAGATATTTTATATACAAATTATTAATTTTTATTATGCAAAATGTACAACAAACAAACAAACAAACAAATAATATATGTCTACTCTTTTACAGTATACAGCATATGATACAGATAACAAAAAGACACTGAATTTATTTTGAACAACATGATAGACCAAAGTTTTCAAAGGTATATAAAAAATCAATACAGTTTTGAGATTAGTTGAATCAGGCAGATGAGGCAATGGTCGTTGATTTTATAGAGCTTAATTAATCTAATAGACGAGAAGTTGGTTGTTTAAATTTTATATATAACTTGTAGCCATGTATTATATGAAAGATATTGATTATGAAAACAAAAACAATTAGGGTAATGGACCTACGGATGATTTAAGGTTCAATGGTTTGAATGACCATTGATGGATAATTCGATTGTTTGCTTATTGAAAAGAACCCATTGAATTTAAGAGATGTGCGGTTTGTTTAATAAACAAAATGCTTTTTTTTAATGAAATCATTGACATTATTATTTGGAAGATTAATTAATTTATTGTTTCAAGCTTAATACTTTCTGAGATAATTCGAAACGAAAAATATATATACTGTATATGATCTATAGACTTAAAAAAAAAGGTGAAGTTATGCACACGTGTAAATTAAGGTGGTACAGGGTTCAAAAAATGACTCGAGAAAATAAGCCTATCCAACATCGCTATCTTAATGGTGCCCTCTCCTCATTTTTACTTTTCCGTCTTTTGCAATAATCTCGCATCCTCAGAAATAGCTCGTTGAATACTCTTCAAATAAATGAATCGACCTTTTTTTCCGAATCCACGTGATACAGTAATCCATAAGATGAATTTTTTTGTTTTCCAAAAGTCAAATATCAGCGTTTCAACATCGAAGGTGTGGGAAAAGCGGTAACCTATTGGTTTTTTTTGCTATCGGACGTTCAGACCGCACAAAAAAATTTCATAGGCCTTTTATTTTTGTAAAAATTTTAATTTGAAACGGTATTCGAACAATCGACGCAAAAATTTGATATAGTATGTCTATTTCTTAGGAGCGAATTTCCCATCCACTCGCATATTACTTTTAACCATTAACTTGGATTCTCCATTCAATTTCCGATAATTCTTTTTCATGATGGCCGACGAATTTTCCGTGTCATTGACTTTATTGATGACGACCGCTGTTGATTCGACCTCAATTCTAGTGTTATAAAACCATTCGCCTAAAATGATCCCTCCTAAGACGATCAGCAGGGTCAATTCCGGTACCGCCTCGAAAACATAAAATACCCATTCGTTGGTATTTATAGGATCGGAATTTTTGGAGAAATAAACAATTGTTCGATAAACCAGTTCAATTGACAGCAAGGCAGCCGAAATATATAATACTAATGCCTGCAAGTGTCTTTGTATAGCCACGCCATTTCCATAAGTTTTCGTGAAATAAGTGACAAAAAAGAAATACATCACGATAACTATTAAAAATCCGATGACCGAGAACTGCCTAGAAATTTCTCCCCAATAGATGTGATCTTCCGAAGAGGAATCCAAGATTAATACCTCGCCTACGACGCCGACTATGGAACATAGGGGAATTAATAGTTTGACGAACTTCAACGCATATTTTTCGTAAATAAGAGGCACTTTTTCATCCAATAGAATTTTGATCCAATCGGCCAACAGGATATATAGAGCCTCCACGATAATGAAGAATCCACCGGCCAGCAAAGTTCCACAAATGATTCCCATTGCTTTTGAAGAAGCGAATTGCGACCACACGGCCCGCACTACGAACAGACATGCGCGGAGGAAGCCAAAAGTACATAGGTACATGTACACGGTTCGTCGAAATTTTGTTATTCGTAGCAGATGAAGTAAAGCTGATGCTCCAAATAATACAGCTAGCACAACGGATGGTGGAAAAGTTGGTATTATTCTTGGGTAAGTAGCACGAGAAGACATCTTTTCAATATTTTACTAGCGAATTATCATTAACAGAGTGTCGAACTTGGAACGAAGGGGTTTTTTAAGAACCAGGAGGTTTAATATACAGTATTTACTACCACCAATCTATTATTATAAATCTAATTTACATTAAAAACATGGAAAATTTGGCACTTTTGTTGTGTTGGCATAAAGGTCGGAGGACGATTTTAGAAGTGGGGAAAAAAAGGTCGAATGCAATTATGTAACCGCGGGTCTTGGCATTGTTGTACATAAAGCCTTGTTACCATTGGTAAACGGTGGTGCTACATACGCATGTTCATTTTTTGATTTTTTGTACTTGACCAATATTTAGTATATCGATATTACGTTAGTATGAAAACATGAAATCTCGGATCAAGTATCAATTTATGCACCATGTATATTAACAAAAAAAAACCCCATTCGGAATAAAGAAAGGGAAATCATGTTTGCTCGTGTTGAAAGTAGACTTCTTCATCAACTACTACGATTTACGATTTTCCCTGATTTCATGATCCCGTAACTTCGTAATACAATGCTATACTTGTAGTAAATTTATGTGTAACCGGCATTACGGAGTATCTAGTTCCGTCCTCCGTTGAACGATGGGATCAAAGACTTTGATTCAAATCCCAAGCCTTTGTCCATACTTAAAGATCTTTGGTCACTCACCTTTTGCCTACCCAAGTCATTTTTTAGTCAATGAACTTTGCAAAATTCTACATTTCACAGTCCGACGCGTAAAACAATTGATGGATAATAATAGGGTATATTGTTTTATTTCAAGAATGATAATTGTTACATCGTGGGGGATTAGTCAAGTGATATACTGTATCTACTACTGTATCTACTACTGTATTATGATGATTTTCTTCAAAGATGATCACCAGGTCTGCGTTATCCCCCATGCAAACTTGCGACGAGATGGATTGTTTGACCTGGTTCAATGTTGTAATCGCACAACTTTTTGTCATCCTCGAGTTGTCTAGATCTGCAGATAAGACGTATTCCTATCCCGATGTCGAGTTTATCATGGATTTTTTGTTTCAAAGTTGATACGGTATCATTAGACGAGACAAAAAATGGACAGGTATTTCCGTTTAAGGTACAAACGAAGATCTGAAATTCCGATGCAGAGACTTTGGTCACGAGCCGAATGATGCTACCTTCTTCGATGGAGCACTCCGAAAGTTTGAGGGAATCAGCAAGTTGTGTATTTCCGACAAAAAGTTCTTGTTTTGAAGGAATAGGTACTATTTGGACTTTAGCATGGATATGTTCCTTTAATTGGGCAACAGTTTGATCGCGTTCGACATCCAAAGAAGCACTGACGTTAAAAAATTTTAGCGTGACTTTCATTTTCGCGGATTAGTTGATAAACGATGTTAAGAGGAATTTGGAGCAATGAATAGTAATCAACCTTATATTTTCTTTCCCGTAGAAAGAAACATGAATTTTGTCTCAAGAATGTCTATTAAAGGGATCACAGATGCTATAAGTGACTTGGAAATTAAATAAACTTTTTACGATCACAAACCTTGAGTCACAAAAGTCTCGAAAATCACGTTTATTTTATTCCGTCACCCGATCAATTTAGGTAACTAGACTTGGGAATATTTTTTATTACGCGTGGTTTTTTTTTCCCAACATATTTTTATCTTCTTTCTGTCTTAGTTAGCCCGAAAATGGATTACTGGATTGGACGAACAATTTGCCTAAAATGTGGCAGAATCAAAAATGACACCTTAAAGATGACCTTCAAATGCACTCACAAGCATACCATTTGTAAACAATGCATTAACAAACACATAGAAGATGCCTTAAAGAACATTAAAGATGAGATTATAATTAAATGCATCATCTTCGGATGTAACAAGCAACTCACATACGGAGACATGAAGAGAGTGGCAAATGAGGAGAATTTTAGAATGTTGATACATTTTATTTCCTTTCTTGTTGTTGCGTATGGAAAGAGATACATCTAAATATACCGTCTATTGCTATTAAAGTTATGATGAGGAATCCTTTAAACGCGCGATCGAAAAGTTTGAAGACTTTCGCTGGTGTATGCACCTTTGTGGGACCGGTCAAATTCATCTTGGAGACGGTAATTTAACTTTTTTAGTTGAAGTCGCAATTTTCAAGAGTTGATTGCATTTTGCATTTCTATTTCTGAAGAAAATTCACCAATAATGACCTGCTGGGGATGCGAGAAGAAAACTTGCTTTAAGCACAAGGTCCGCTGGCACGAAGGCAAAACTTGCAAAGAATATGATGAAACCCTTAGTGAAGCCGAGTCAGCCACCCGACACTTTCTTGATCAAAATACCAAGACTTGTCCTAAATGCAAAATCATCATATCCAAAGATGGTGGTTGTGAGCATATGACCTGTTCCTGCGGCCACCAATTTTGTTGGTTGTATGTATTTCGAACATTGTGATTAGAGACTTACATTTTTTCTCTATCGACATAATCGTATTTGCTTATTTAATCAGGTGTCTCGCGGATTGGGAAAGCGGTCATTTTTCCACGTGTCTAAGATATTAGCATTTGTTTCGCGCAACACTTTTTTTTTATTCACGTAAAATAAATTTATGAGTTGTACGGCTTATTAATAGAAATAGTAAATATACTAATAAAAATGAATTCGTAACACGACTAATTTTAGCAGATGAATTTTATAATAACAACAATAATAACTAGAGTACTCATATTCTTATTTTGTAAGGTTAAATTCTTTTGATAAAACACCGATATAGAACTTTTTACTTATATTCTAACTAATAATTTTATTAACTATTTTTCACGACTGTACTACGGCATTTTCTACAAAGATTTAAGTTCTTGAGATACTGTATGTGCGCAGTATCTCTGTAAATAAAATGTAAACGTGCGAGTTTTGGGTTTAATATTGATTCAGATGAATGTTCATAAATGCACGCACGTTTGGATTGATTTTTTCATAAATGCACGCATGCTTGGATTGATTTGTACCTTATATTACACATAAGTCAATTCGTTTGTTTTAAAATTGGAAAAGAAATGTCGATAATGATTGTGAACCAAGTAAAGGTAAGATTGTACGTAGATGGACTCTGAATGCCTTTGTTGCGAACTCCGGCTACCAAATAAAGTTTCTTACCTGCATATACAATATACTCACTTTGTTCGGGAAACGTAAAAAACTTGTCAACTAATAATGTGCATCTACTGTATGTGTATTACTGTATTCAGAATATAAGGTTTTATGCCCATCTTCGATGCTTACACAAGAACATTGCGTAGTTATAAATTGGAGGTTTTCAGGGGTCCCCTTGTGTTGCGTGATACTTATTTGATAGAAGTGATCGTCCTTCATAGGAACGCACTTTGTTTCCGATCGGAAAGAACACATCAATCGTAATGGAGTCAACAACCTCTCAAAATTTACCGGAAAGCATAAAAACGGAAAATACTCAAGGCACAAATGTCCAGCAAGAAAATCCGATTCCTCAAGTGAAAAAACGTGAGAGGGCAGCCAAGAAGGAAAAACTGGAACAGAAGCGGCGCAGTAAGGAGGAAAGAAAAGCTAACCCGACGCAACAAGTACAAGAAATAATTGTGGATCCTTTTTTGAGACAAATGATTCCAATAACCGAGAATCCTTTGGATGTGGAA
Source organism: Acaulospora morrowiae (assembly GCA_910591835.1). NCBI lineage: Eukaryota > Fungi > Glomeromycota > Glomeromycetes > Diversisporales > Acaulosporaceae > Acaulospora > Acaulospora morrowiae. Next base: position 7,689 of record CAJVPV010001140.1, read on the forward strand.
CTTACGGACAGAGAGAAGATAACCATTATGACTTATAATGTGTGCATTCACTTGTTCGTTACGTTGTAATTTAGTACACTTGGTTATAAAAATTCTTTATTTTTAATATTAAACCTTTGATTAATGATAGATTCTCGCTCAATCACTTTGCCGCCGTGAGCTATATCCGGACAGCCACGAATCACTTAAATGGAAATACCGTCGACCACGGTTGATCAAAGAAATATTATATTACGATCCTGATGTGGCATGTTTCCAAGAGATGGACGAATCTAACTATAGAAATACTTTTAAGCCTGAATTTGAGCGCGCTGGTTACGAACTTCTGTATTTTAAAAGCGAACCTAAATCGCATGGTACGATTTTTGTTGATAAATTCAATTTACAATAATGTGGATATAACTCGCATCGTAAATTCTTAACTGCGTATCATTTCTTCATCTCTAGGATGTTGCATAATTTGGAAGCGTTCCAAGTTCACCAAGTTAAAAGATCTTAAAATCGAGTTCGATAAATTGGAAGTATCCACAATGCCAACCAATTGCGTAGGACTTATTGTCTCACTAGAGTGCATCAAGGCATCTCGTCAAAATTCTGTTGATCAAGGGGAAACCAAATCTGGGATCATCATTGGGACAACGCATCTTTATTGGAGACCTCAATGCATGTACGAACGAGCGAGACAAAGCTTGTTATTGTACGAAAATCTGATAAAGCTTAACGAAGAATTCGGATTTGTGACATTTTTGGCTGGGGGTCAGTATATTCACTTATTCACTGCGTTTGCTCCCGTAGCGATTTATCTTGTACTCGTCGAATTCAATTCTTTTTGCTTCTTAGACTTCAACTCGTCGCCAGAAACTTCAGCGTACAGATTGATGGTACAAAGAGAATCCGCATTAACCAAACAAGATATAGAGAATTTAAAAAATTCCATGAGATATTTTGATGGAAAAAAGGATGATTTAGACGGAAAGGTACCCTCTCCGAGCACTGTGGATAATGAAGCGTGTAGAGAAAGTGATAGAACGTCGTTGACCGACGATTGTCCCTCGTCCTCGGTTGTTGTACCGGCAGAAACATCGAGCCCATTTCCACCGTGTGAACCATCGCTTTCTGATCTATTTTCGAGGTTCTCGATACTTCCACGATGCACGTCACTCTACTCGAAATATTATCATATAAAAGATCCCGACAATACTTTTCTAATGGAACCGAAATATACAAACTACGGACTGTACTTTAAAGGAACAGTAGATTATATTTTTCATATCCATAGTTGTCTCCAAAACGATGATTATCCTGATGAAACGAAAAATGAAAAGAACATCGAAAAAATAAACAGTAACGCTAATGAGTCTTTGGCGGATGATGATAAGGGTAATTTTACTAGAAAGGCAAAGAAAACTAGAAATCAAGAGATTAAGGTGTCAAGTATATTGAGGATGCCAACGGAAGAAGAAATTGGAACCTGTTTGCCAAATCATAAGTTTAGTTCCGATCACCTATGTTTGATGGTTGAGGTGGACGGCTTATAGCAATGGGTGGTCTTTGAAGGTTGTGTTTTTGATTAAATAATGAATATCAGTAAGGGGGTTCCCTGATGAAACGAAATGTATCCTTTGTTAAAATACGCATCTCTCTTGAATATAGAAAGGCCTCACCTTTAAGTCCTTAAGATCATTTTATTCTACCCTTAGAAACCTAGATACTATTTAATATTAGTTTTTACAGCATAGAAAATGGTTCGAATTGTCATTGCTCGCATAATCTGGAATCATTAATCTCGACAAATAAAGCACAGATTAAACTGTATTTAAAGAAAATTGTGTAAAAGTGGACTGACATCAATGTCAGATGAATTTAACTTACCAATTACCAAACAATAAGAATGGTAATTCTCGTAAAAAAATCTAAAAGTAACGCACTTCCATATTGCGAAATAATTCATTTCAACGATGTAGCTATTCGCGCCTAATTACATCTCAAAAAATTCGGCGAAAAAGGTTTAACCAGAAAAATCACAACCTTTTGATCCCATAGGTCATTGTGGGTAAAAACGGTGGGCATTGAATAATTATAGATTCATATATGCTAAGGACCCGAGGGAATTGCAGAATCAAGTTAAATCTCATTTAGGAGAGAATAGTAGAAACTGGGTGCCTCTTGTTCGTCAGGGTTTAACTCATCATGTCTTGATAAATTTGGTTGATTCTCACTACTCCTACAATAAAAAATGCATTTGATAACAAAATTAGCAAGCACATCTTTATACGATGACGCCAGAGGTGTCAAGTGTAGTAGTTCACAGCATGACTCAACAGCTTGAGCAAGATGTCTCTTCATTTCATTTCAATCCCTGTCCATAATCAAACTCATACCTATAACTTTGAAAAATTTGCATTCTTCCAAATTTTCTTTACTTTGATCACATTAACTGCAGAACTTGTGTATTCTTCATTCCTGAATTTGTAATGTGCAAGAATTATTATTATTTGAGTAATCTTTAAGCTGATCTTGTATCTAATGTGACTTACCATATATTGATTGTTATAAAAATATTTTTGATTTGTTACAACTATTTTCTCTTTTGTTACTTAATAAATAGTGATTTTTGATTTTAAAATATTATTTTGATAACTATAAGTTTCCAAATTTTTCAGATAGTTAGGAAAACATTGATTTTAAATTACTGAATTGATAACCATAGGTTTACAATGTTTTTAAAACAATTAGTTAAAAAATCATTTCTTATTAACATAAAATTTTTCTTTGAATATGTCTAATTTTTTTGAAATACTTTATACTGACCCTTTTTTTTTAATTTTTCAAATTTTAAAGATTATAATAAGAATGATATATGAATCTTGATTAACATACTGTATATTTTTAATTATGTATGCATTTCTGCTTTGTTAAGATAATCTGTTTATCAAAGTTTTATTTTTCATTCCTGTAATACCTACCTGTCTAACTTTGATTGGTTGAATCACATTTAAATATGGTAATTATATAAAGCTGATTTTTACATGAGTTGTTATTTAAAGTATCTGTATCAAGAACCAAGAGTTGAATTTCAAAATCTATTTGACAAGATTGTTGGTGAACTGGCATAATTAAATTTGTTGGGTAACAACTTCCGGTAAGAAGATTCTGCAGCTGAAATTAAGTTTGAACCTGATGTCAATGAGAAGTTTGTACTCAAGGTATTATTTACATAAACGCTCATATTGTTACTTGCGGTCTTTGCGTTCAGTTTATTACTGCGACAAAATTTGGTTATGATGTTTAAAGACAAATCAGAAGCTGATGCATTAAGTGTTAATTAGGATGTTACTCCTATTTATATGTCTTGACTCACTCTCTTATATTACTCAATTATCATATAATTATCCCAATTTTCAGCACGTACCCACCCCTTATTTTGGCATCGGCACGCTTGGTATCGCTTTTGCAAGGTCGCGTGTTTTCCAATTCATAGGTAAACATGAAAGTGCGAGTCTTGGATGGACAGAAGTGAACAAATAATTCTCACCAATTTATGTAGTCATGACAAAGCGATGTTAGAACGTTCTGGTAATTTTACTGTGACGAAATAAAATACGTGCCTGGGTCATACCAGAACTCATTAAATCATGGATTAACGTTAAATTGAAAGTTCGATGTTCCAACACTTTGTCATCGTGTGTTTTATCGCGGATGGTCTACATCAATTTTTTTTTCCCAGGATGTGTTTTCAACCTAATCCTTAATAACTTTAATTATCCTTCAATATATTGTACATTGCTGATATGTAAAATTCGATGCATTATCTTTTGCATTAGGCACCTCGCATGACAAATATATAAATATAGATGCAGGATAGTAATTAATCACTGGTAAAACATCATGTAAAAACTTGTGCATTCCTTTTGTTGATTGTGAATCTTTAATGCCATGGTTTTTACACAGTATTGTTACTTTCATCATTTTTAACATCGCGTGAAATTCTAAAGCTTCGATATGTTAAATCACTAGGAAACAGTATATAATGTACTTTAATCAACCTCAAACAATAAATTTATCTGGTTTTTTACTATAAAGAGGAAATTTGGGTGTAGGAATCATCCAAAGAGTTTAATGGCCATACGTATTGAAACGCTTACTCAAAGCAAAAATTTAATGGTGGTGTACGTAAAGACGAAGGCATCAACTTTCAACCAACCATGTCGCGCATAATTTATAATTACGGTAAGAACAACTGAAAACACGTACGATTTTCTTCTCATACAATTTTAACATCACGAAATGATTTGATTTCTTGTAGTGATCCTTTTCAAGACTTCGTTAGATAAGATATTAATTAGGACACGCCATTTTTTCTTGTAGATGGAAAATACTTTCTTTGTTTAGAAGTATCTTTGGCATCTGACATTCTAATCTTTGCTTTGTGTGTAATGTTCAATTTCTAAAATTTAAATTGTACAGATACCATCCTAATATAACTCTATCTAATATACACTTAAAAGTACATTATTATTGACTGCAATTGAATGCGATTCAGTGGTGATGTGTGCTAGGCGGTTGATGTGATGTTTCACCAGTCTTGTTCGCATCTCCGTTAGATTCATCATTGGAATCTCCATCTACGCCTACATTCCTTCCTTCAGTTTCATCTCGTAATTGTTTCTGCCACATTTCGTAATAGACGCCTAGAACACACCGACAGAATAATGTTAAAACTCAAAACACAACAAAGTTCCAAACACAAGGAATAGGTTACCTTCACCGCCTCGCTTTATGGCTTGTTGAACGAGTTCGTCATGTGTTCCCTGTTAAATTACAATGGTTATCTATTACGTGTAACGAATACAATAAATCAAATAACAAGTCAAATTCGTACCTGTTCAACAACCTGACCGTCTTTTATACTGTGTAAAAGGTATTTTTTTAATTAATTTTCGTAAAATAATTTGGTAGGTTGCAAAAATGATTCGAATACCAACCAAAGAATCAAATCGGCGTTGACAATTGTGCTCAATCGATGAGCGATAACCAATGTTGTACGATCTTGAGTCATGTGAGACAAAGCGTGTTGGATTTGTCTCTCAGTCGTAGTATCAAGCGCAGACGTAGCTTCATCGAGAAGAATGATCTGAAAAAGCATTGTTAGGTTACAAGTTTATACTACAAGTGAAAAGAATGCATAAACGAGAATACACACCGGAGGATTCTGTGTTCAAATGTCAGTATACGATGTTTTGTTAACTCTCAACAATAAAAATTACGCGACGCCAATAATCATCCATACCTTCAATATTGTCCTTGCAATCGCCACCCTCTGTTTTTCACCACCGCTTAACCGCAGACCACGCTCTCCTACAAGTGTGTTATAACCTTTGGGAATGATACAGGCAGTGAGCTGGTACTCTATACCTTATAATTTATGTGATTGTGTTGACATCATTCAAAATAAGAAATTTACCGTCTGGGAAAGAATTCACGCGATCGTGAATTTGAGCGGCCTTGGCAGCTTCGTATACATCCTTTTCAGCTGCATGCACATTTCCGTAATGAATGTTATATAAAACAGTATCATTAAATAAGACTGTATCTTGAGGAACGACACCGATATTTCTTCTTAAACTTTCTTGTTTGACAAGACGGATGTCTTGTCCATCAATTAATATGCGACCTGAACTAACATCATAAAATCGAAAAAGTAGTCGAAGAATGGTCGATTTCCTATATTCATTGGTTGCACGCAATTAAAGTTAAAAAATATGTAACTCAATGTTCGAAAACTTTTATAGAAGACTTGGCGCACCCTCCACCACTAGGTCCAACGAGAGCGACAGTTTTTCCTCTAGGTATTGTAAAGGATATGTTTTTCAAGGCCGTATTTCTTGGGTCATATGAAAACCCGACGTTTTCTATGATCGAAAGTTGTCGGCGTTAGAACGATCGGCTGAATAAGATAGACATGAAAGTCAACGAGTACCAAATATTACGGATCCTTCAGTAACTTTCAACTCTGGTGCTCCAGGAATATCTTGAACGCTTTGCTGTTCTTTGAACAGGTCCAACATTTTTTCCATGTCAATGAAATTTTGTTGAATCATTCTATAATATGTTCCGAAGAAATTAAGCTGTGAAAACACGATAATTACTGTTAGAAGATTAATCTGGTTTTTATAGAAAAGAAGTTATAAATATGTAAATGCTTTACCGGGGTATACAGCTGGTTGATGTAAGTCACAAAGAGAATAAAGTCACCAACGGTGAAAACACCTTTGGTTACTTCACGTGCACACACTAAACAACCAGACAGCAAACCGAGAGTGATCACAAGATTCTGACTAAGGTTGAGCAAATTGAGTGAGGAATTCACTTTATATTCAGCCACCTGGAACTTTTTAATTGATTCGTCATAACGTCGCACTTCAAATTGTTCGGCATTATAATATTTTACGGTTTCGAAATTCAACAGGGAATCAACTACAATTTACAAGAAATTTAATGTCTGATGCATCAAACAACAGGACTTAACATGTTCGCGAAAATCACGTACCAGCTTTCGCCCTGGTGTTATTATCCAGTTCAATCATCTCTCGCCTAAATTTCGTTCTCCATTCGGTAATCACGACGGTTACAAAGATGTAACTAGACATGGTAAAAAAGACAATGATACCAAATTCCCAACCAAACATGACTATAAAATAAACGACAGCAACTATAATATCCACAATCACGGGAACAATCTGAAACAATATCTGGTTGAGCAGGGAGATGATACTGCTGGTTCCACGATCCATTACGCGCAGAACCTCTCCGGTCTTACGATTGATATGGTATGACAAAGAAAGCCTAAGACGAATGTACATATATGAAATTAAAAATTGTTCTCAACAACTGAATTCAATGTGATCCGATAGCAATTACCCATGCAAATGATCAAACATCTTAACGGAAATTTCTCTTGTTGTGTACTACAAGTTTTACAAGTTTAACATTAGCAGACAAGTACACCAGTAAATTCTTATGATTAACGTTTAAAGGTACCTGTCCAATAGGAATCCACAAATAGTTTTGAATCGCTTGTAGTAATCCGACACCGCTTTGCAAGAATTTCAAGAAAACGTATATCAAAATAGCAGCCCAGGGGAAAGATGCTTCAATCACCGTAGAATTTTCCGCATTAATGATCAAGTTCATAAATTGCACGAGGTTTCATTTTTTAAAAAATAATGTATAAATATTCCTCACGTGGATTTCCATTATCGCCGGTCAGACTATCGGTGATGACCTTGATCTGCATAGGAACGAGTACATTAATAACGCGCCCGGCAACCAATAGGCCGAAACAGATGAATATCAGGAATTGAAGCCATGGCTTATGTTTAGGCCAAAGAAATGGAATAAGCCGTCGCATTTTTTCAAAGAAGTCGGCAAATGCGCCTTTTTCCGGAATATTCGTTTCTCTTGGTTGATTTCCATTTTCATTGGATGGAAATGTACCGTAAGACGATGAATTCTCGAGGAGTCCTTGTCCAGATTCTGCGTCGTCACCAAGACTTAATCGTAAAGCTTGTATCAATGACGCTATGCTGACAATCAATAATGCAACATAGCGGACTGCCAAGATGCCGAACAAAGTTACATCGTAGTTCGAGACATATGATCCTGCTTGTTATTTCGGATAAAAAAGATCGTCACCCTCAGTATATCTTGAAACAGGAAATCACTATGTCAAATATCTAACCAATACCTTTCTTTCTATCTTTCACTATTATAACCCAGTTAAAAAAAACCAGTGTTTCTCCTGTTAAGGAAATCCAATAAAAGAGGTAATTAGCCAATGACCATCTCCCAGTATTGTTTCGTTCCACTACCATCAGAGTCATGTTGATCAACCAAGCAGCCCAAGAGGTGACATCGTAAAAGACGAGCGTAGATGATGCCCAAACTTTCGATTCCAAGGCCCTGACGATAATCACCGCACAATCCGCGAGATAAGATAAGAGCACAAATCCGGTGAATCCATAGATTGTCTTGATCAAAGGTGTAGCACGCGGGCGATTTTCTCTCAGCAGGGTGTATCCGCTTTGTTTCCGAAGTATTCTATATAGACCAAACACTACAATGTAGGATAGAAGGATTATCGGAATGAAAAAGATTCCAGTGCATGAACTAAAAAGACCAATTTCTAAAGGGAACGGTAGACACGAAAACAAGTCCGAAGACTTTTCGGATAAAGATATAGGTAAACTCATATGTGCCTATATCGATAAAGCAACTAAAAGAAAATACTTTTGGCAAAACATTAGCTGATTGTGGGTTTTTATATTACGTATGTATATATGTAGTGTTACGTCATAATTAAACTTATGCATCTCTTGTAAGCGTTTATGCAGATAACTTTATTTTTTCGATTATATAACTAACGTTCTCATACTGAAAAATATTATATACTGTATATTTAAATAGCATATATTGTCATGTATATTATTTTTATAAAACAGGATCTTCATCCATCTAATATCTGTTAAACTGATTATTATAAGCAATGTAAGATCTAATATCTGTGCATTAATAATACATGATATTTTTAGATTTTTTTTATAATGTTCATATAAATTGTATAAAAATTATTACTTAAAATTTAAAATTAGCTTTATTCCTTTCTTTATTAAATTAAAAAATTTATTAAATAATATTAAAGGTTCTATATTATAAAATGATGTTTTTTTTTTCTATAATATTAATATTTTATTAAATTAAAATTTTATAAATTATAAAATAATTTATCAAAATTAGAATTCCTAATGGTTTTGTTATTTTAATACCAAATTGATATTGAATTTATTATAAGTTTAATATAATAAATCATAACTTATATATTAAATTTATTATAAATAAATATCATTTTGATATTATTTTAATATTGATTTAAAACTTTAATTAAAATTGATATTTAAAATATAACAATAGAATATATTAATATTGATATTTTTAAAAAGCAAAATTATAGATAAAAACAATATAATATTATATTTGAGTAATTATTTTCAAAGATAAACTGAAAATTTTTTGATATGATTTTAAAATTTATATTATATACATATATATATTGTTTAAAAGTTGGATTCAAAAAAATAATATTAAATATTTTTATTGCTTTTAAAAACAATTACTTATTTATTATATAACAAATAAAAAAAAATTTTTTTTTAAAAAGTAAAATATATTTTATATATAAATTTTATTTATTTTTTTTTTGAAGAAATAATAACTCTTATATTTTCACTAGTCCTAATTGGATTATTTGGCTGCCGAATTACAGCCGATTAAATCCAAATTTATTAATAAAAGTTTATACCAAAGTTTTGTTGTTTGGTCCAATTTATGCCACTCGGCACTTAA
>CAJVPV010001141.1:0-17082 GCA_910591835.1 Acaulospora morrowiae
TATTTTATTTTATTTTATTATAATTATTACAAAAAATAAAATATTATTTTATAAATCGGCATATGCTGAATTATTGCCGAGTGGTATTATGCCGAATAATTGCCGAATAATATTATGCCAAATGTTGTATTCGAATGTTTGACGAGTGGCAGCATGCCGAATGGCACTATTTTGACTAGTGGCTACTTATGGGACACAACTCCATTGTTGAGATAATAAGTAAGTTAGTATAGTTAGGTATTGTATAATATAACTGTGTTTTTAGATTAAGTATATTAATAAGTCAAATGACTGGAACCCATGCAAGGTACTGATTATGCACTCTCCCAATTCAATCACATGTGGTTGTATTTGTTTTGATAGTAAAGTATTGTTGTTTTGGTATTTGGATTGTATTATAGTGATACGAAATATGATTAATATTTTGTATGAGGTAGATCTTTTTATGAAAATAAGCTAAGTTTAGTTTTTTGAATGAAAATTGATAAAAACTATATATATAATAGAAATAGGTAAATCCTTGATATAATTTGACACAATTATTTGATATAATTAATTGAGTTACACTTTTTTTTTTTTTCCTCTAATCAAACTGCTATTAGTATATTTATTGATTCAATTCTAAACAACAATAATACAATATACAATATAATATTATATTAAAGCTAAATGGTCTATTATAGTAGAACACTCATTAACAAGTTTCAGATTTGTATATGATTCTTGAATCCTTAATATCAAGACCATCATATTGTCCATATGATTTAGCTATTTACTAACTATTTCATTATAAGAAAGTAAATTCATTAAGCTATTACTATATGATACTAACTATCTTAGACTTTTCAAATCCTAACTCTCTAGATATGATTGTGGGGAATGATAGAATTGCTCCTTTCTAAAATTGGATATCTTTGATCTTCATTCCAAAAGATCAATGCCAGCCTACATTTAGACTGTCACTTCAGCACAATCTTGTTGTCCTAAGAGAAAAAAATTTTTATTTTTCTAAGAAATAAAGAGGAGATAAAAAGGAAGAAAAAGTTTATACTGGTAAATAAAAACCAATTACCAGCCTAATAAGAATCTTCTTTGGTTTTGAGGAGAAAAAAAACCAGTCCAAAAGGGAAGAGGGAAGATTTCAAGCCACTTCTTATCAAAAGAATACCTCGATATCTTGCTTTTTCACTATTATCTAATTGCATCATTGGTTATAGTATGGTATAACATGAAACACGTAAGAGTATGTATCTTGTTTACTTTTCTTTTACATGTCAATCAACCAGTCCCAAAATTTCAGCCAATCACCAACCAGAGATTCTGGTGTAACAAAAAATTCAGGGTTAAACTGAGATAGGCAAAATTCCTCAAAAAAACCCCCAAAAAAATTTGCTACACTTAAAAATACTATCACTATATGTATAACTGGTAAAGAAAGATCATACACCTGTATAGATAAGTTCCTATTAGCTTATCCACCTGTCTCATAGTGAGGTGTAATACTTATGATGGATCCAAGGTTCTTATGGCACTTGGGAAATGCATTCGCTTGATAGGCTCAACTAGCTTATCCACCTGCCTTTAGACCAAAGGTTGTTTACTTATGGTGGATCCAAGATTCTTATGGAGCTTGGAAAATACATTTACTAGTGATTCACTTTCTAGAGTTCCAGACCTAGGAAGAGTATAGTGGAGGGTGTTTTTTAATAGGTTTCTTCTTCCCAGTAAGGTGTTCTTATTATAAACCAAATGGATAAAGTTTTGTTTATTTTGTTATTGAAATATCCAAAGTTTTTAGAAGAAAAAAAAGTAGACAAGTGGGAGAGGCACTGGCCTTTAGAGATAATGTTTTTAAAGAAAGTGTATAAACTTTATTATCAAAAATAAAAAAAATTTTTTGAGAATGTTTGTTTTTTGGATTGGCAAAGGGATCAGTGAAAAAAGTTATTGAATTTAATTAATTGAGTTACTATTAAAACATATAAAATAATTGAGTCAGATGCAATTATTTTTGAGAATTTTGGCAATTGAATTAATAGCAAAATAATTTATATCACATGTATAGTGAAAACTAATAACTAGTCAGAAAATATAAAAATCATTTATTAGTCATTATTAGTAGAAAACAAAAAATTTTGAAAAAAATAAAATACTGTTTCTTGACTAATATATAGTTTATTGAAAAGAAAGAATTTTATTGAAGATTTGAGTTTGTTTAATGTAAGAAAAGATCTAAATATAAAAAAACATTTTTATTTATCTTCTAATAGCCAAGCTATTTGACCAATACTTTTGTAGATATTAAACCTCTTTAAGTGGATTATTGCTGAATCCCAAGAGCCATTATCAATATCCTTGCTATACAATAGCAATTTTTAGAATTATATTCCATCTATCAAAAAATATAATCCACTAGTTAAAGTTTCTTGGAGAAAAGAAGATTTCCTAAAAAAGTAATTTTTATAAAAGAAGTTGTATATAGAAATAAGTTTTTTTATTAATAAACTGTTTTTCTTTTCTTTTAAAGAAAATCTTTCTAGATTTTTTTTTTTTTATTTTATAACTATCTCATTAATCCTTTGGAATATTAACACTTCTATTTTAATTAGACATATATCTTATTCAAGCTGAAATCACTTTTGTTAAAAGATATAGATCTCTTGACAAAAACCTTTTCTCTTGCTTAAAAGAGCTTAATTTGAAAAAGATTATTATAGAATCATGTTAACTGAAAATTGTAATCAAATCATATGAAAGCTATCAAAAATATTTTCAATAGTTACTAATAAGGCTCTGAAAAGTATCAAAATAATATCAAAGTAATATCGAAATGGTATTAATCTATAGTAAATTTAATATATAGGTTATAATCCACTTATATGAATTTATAGTAAATTTAAGTATCGAACTGGTATCAAACAGGTATTAAAGTGGCATCATTAGAAGCCCTAATTACTAATCTTTATATTAAAATCTAAGAATATATAAAGAGATATAATAGATCTAGATAATGTTACGAATCATTAGTTGAAAAGTTTAAAATTAACCAATTAGAATTCAAAATTTTTAGTTGCAACTAGTTAATTATATTTAAAACATTAATCGATTAGAAATTTTTTTGTTAACTAAGATCACTAGATCTAAAGCTCCTAACAATATTATTTCAATACCTATTTGATATCAATTTAATATTAGTTTAATACTTAAATTTATTATAAATTAGTATTATTTTAATATTACTTTGATATATAAAATTTTACTTAGCTGAGTTCTGGTTCTATCTAAAATATTTAATCAGAAATATATACTAGACAAGTGTTTCTATTCTAAATATCTGACATTATTATTATCTCTATATACTTAAGAAAAACTTTTATGAAGTTAATTTTCTTATTTATTTTTTTAATTCTTATTTATATCAAAAATTATAATTAGATTATCTTTTTCAAAAAATCAATACAAAATAATCATATTATATTGAAAACAAGATCTCTAATATAAAAAAAATCTATAGGCTATATTATAACAACAAATTGATTTCTGAATTCAAAATATTCAAAATTTAATTCTCCTAATCACATTAAACAATTCATATCTTTTTTTTTAATAAACATATATACTAGTTTATAATATAATTGATAACTAACTATTATTTATTCTTTTTTTTTTCCATATAGGTTTTTAGAATCTATATGTATTACTTTATATTGTTATAATAGACCATAATTAATTTACTTATATAAAGATTATTAATATAATAATTATAAACAAATATTTAAATAAAGTCTTATATTTAATATCTATTAGCAAAAAAAAAAGGAATTTTATTTCTTAAAATTTTCTTATATAGGGAGTGACTAAAATCAGGTGATCGGCATCAAGTAATTATCCAATAAGTATCAAGTATATAGGTATATATATAATTATTCAATAAAATATTAACATATTAATATTATTGTTAACATGATCATCATGGGTTTTCTGTTCTACCAACATCCCAATCACCATCTTATTATTAATATAATAGTTATGAATTTCCTGGCTTAATAACAAACTTTCAATTACCATTTTATTGAACCATACTTTGGGTCTCGATTGAGTTTCCTTGGGATAACAGAAATTCTTAATTTGTAGTGGAGTTTGCAATAACTTGGCAAATATCTTAACATAGATATATCCTTTTTTATAATATATATTTAAATTAAATTTGATAACAAATTTATAAAAGAAAATGAAATTAATATAAAAATCTTTCTCTGTATTGTTTTGCAATATGTCTCCCTTCTATCTTTTACTGACAATCTTCCAGAAAATAGTTTTTGACATTAGTTCAATAATCTCTTTAAGTTTGTTGTTCTTCTTTTGCATTCAAATTATCAGATTAATGAAACGAGTATTATTATACTTTATTATAGTTTATCATACTGTATGTACTTTACTTTTTTATTAACCTTTTCTAATATTGGCTCATGTCATATCTGTTTTGATAGTTTGTTTGACAATTTCCTTAATCACATTGCCATCCTTTTAACACAAATCATTCACTATATGTATATGCAATAACTCTATACTTCACGAAACTTATTCGATTTTGGCTCAAGTCATATCCATTTTATATGATATATAAAAAGGAAGGATGGAATGTTTGATAATTCTCAAAAAAAAATTTTTTTTTTTTTATTTAATATAATACCCAGGCCACAATTACTACTTTCGATTATATACTTAATGAAAAGATCAAATAAAATGTTAAAGGCTAAACTCAAAGACTAATTGATATATAAAGATACAATTTTTTTATTTTATTTATATAAAGCTTGTGATTATTTTATTGATTTCTTTTATATATTTATTTAGATATGAGAATCTAATCCAGTGATATATTTAAACATAAAATAAATACAACAGTTGCACTTATATTACCCTTATTCTCAATCATCCATATACTCTTTCCATAAGCTCATTCACTTGCAACCTATATGCCTCGATCTCCTTTTCCATTGGTGTTTGAACAGGCTTAAGTACTTTAACCAGTTTATGGCTCTCATATTTTCAATCCAGTCTCAACAAATATTTGCTAAAGTTTTTCCAAGTGTTATTTGTCAATAGCTTGTTAGGATTTAAACCAAAGAGATATTGATAGAGCATATGCTGACAAAAAAGCAGGTAATAATAAAAAAATATACAGTAACATTCAGATATTAATAAGTTTGGAGATAACTTTTCTTTTTTGATCTTTAGCTTTATAACTTTAGTCTTATTGATAATTAACTTCTGTATTGGATAGAAAAATTTACAAATTTGTTTGAGAATCTCTTTATCAAAACCAGCTATAGAAATATATTTATGACAAAAGTTGAAAACAGCTTTCTCAGAATCGATATGCTTCTTGTCATTGAGCTCAACAACTTTATAGTATATTCCTAATAAATTAAATAAGGGTTATAGTAAAATAAACAAATTTAAATGAATAAATATAAAGTAAGAGAATTATAGAATATATGTAAATAAATAAATGTAAGAAAATAAATAAGTGAGATTAATTTTTCAAAATCAAATAAAAAAAATTTTTTTTTAATGAAATATTTATCAATTAATCCATATTTTTTAATTGTTATTCTTTTGAGTTCACTATGGTAAGATTCAAATGGGTTCATTGTGATAACTTGTAATAGAAGGGTACATGTTGTTATACTCAAAGAGTCCATTTGTTAGTATTTTTAATGTAGTTGCGATTTATATAACGAATGATATCAGAAACAGGACAGATGGTGATAGTATCATAAATGATCTCTTCATAATTAATTTTTGTTTTTTTGTGTATAACAAGAATTATCTTATTATATGTTGCTAAGTAATAAATTTTGTCTAGCTATGTATATATTATATGTACTATATGAAGAATTATACAATAATTCTGCTTACTACTTTCAATATCTGGAAAAACTTTTATAATACTATTTATTTTTATATTGCTTTGATCATAAAGGATATACTGGGGGTACCAATACTGTACAAATTTGCGAATTATCCTTAATACTTGAGTTATTATATTACTATCTTCAACACTTATAAAAAAATATGCTCCAATATTTCAATAATCATAATTATCATAAATATATAATATAAAAAGACATCAAAAATACTTATTTATATTATGAGTAGAATCTATAAGTATTAACTATTCATAATATTGTAACTTTTCTAACTGTTGAAAGTTTGTAAAACAAAGATCTTGTGATAAATTATATTTTATATAAAATTGCTTAACCTAATAATTTTTGAAAATTAAAAATCTAAAAATATTTTGAATATCCAACTTCAAATTATGCTTATTAATAAAATAAATTATTAGTAATTCATATTACTTTTACTGAATATTCAAACTTCTTTTTTATTTAAGTTTTGCACAATTGTTCCTATTTTTTTTTTTGTAATTTCTTTAACAATAACAATAATAGCTGGTAATATATAAGACTTAATTGTTTCTTCAATTACTAATTTTCTAATTATTTTAGAATACTTAAGCTTATTACTATCTTCAAGTGAATATATATGATTAGAAGTATTTTTGAACTATTTAATTTGAAAAATTTGAGTTTCAATAATATATATTACTTTAATTTTTATACTATATAGATTAGCAATATATATATTGGTTTTTTTTTGCTTTTCAATCAAAGTTTCTTTTTTTTATATATTCGACTTATTGTGCTTTGCAAAACAACAGGAATAAATAGTTGTAAAATTTTCATTTATATACTTTCAACTACTAAATTATATCCAAATATTTGAAACAAGTGACTATAACTCTTTTTAAAATTTTTTTGCAAAAACTTTAAATGAGCTATTAATATTGAAAAAACTAGTCCGTTTTTGTTTAACCATTATAATTTTTTATATAAAAAAAGTTTGTTTATATTAATATTTTATTGGATAATTACTTAATACCGATTACTCAGCTTTAGCCACTTTCCAAAAAAGATAATATGCCAAAATATATTAAAGTTGGAAAGTAATAGTTTTATGATTTAATAAATAAAACAATACTAGCTTAATTACAGGTTTAAAAAAAATTATTATAAAATTATTATAATAATAAATTTTATTTTATTAAATTAATTATTAATTTAAATATTTATTTTTAATATAAATTAAATAAATTATATTAATAGATTAATTAGTATTTGATTTATTATATATTATATATATATATACTGTATAATATTTTTTTACTTTTCTTATTAATAATAAATATAAATTAAATTAAATTGAATTTTTAATGTTATTTAAACTAAAAATAATATTTATACTTGTATTATTATTATAAATAATTTTTTTTATCGTTTTATTTTGACTTTGCTTAAATAAACAATTACGTACTTTTTATTTTACTACGTATTAATTCAAAAAAATCAAATTGTTAATTTATGTAGTGCCACTAGTAATAAGCATAAACTGACACCACCTTAAACAATTATGCATATTGTTTCACTACGAGGATATATTATATATTATTTTCTATTTATATTTTTGTACCACTATAAACTCAATTGGTTTATTCTGTGGTGAACAAACGGCAATTCTGCATTTATAACGATAATGCTAGCATTTTTGGTTCGAGTGACGTAGAAACAGGAAACGAACTTTTTGTATTTAGAAAATACATGTGATATTCATGTGATTTCAATTGTGTACGTACAGTACATATATTTAAATTACATACTTGATTTTGTAATCTTCCTAAACCTCTCCTTGTCAGGTAAATTTCTAGTCGAAATTTTTTTTCGGTTCGGCGTCGTCTAACAAACGTGTAATCCATTTTTTCCTAGAAATGTCGAGATTACCAAAACAACCCAGTGGTCTACCAACTTCTAGCCTTCCTGGACCAGGAGGCAGACGTCGTTCATCTGCTGGGGCCGCTCAAAAGTCTACTTCTATCCTAAAAGGACTAACTCCTGAACAGGAAGCTCTTTTACAGGAGGCTATGGAGAAATATAGTCCGGCTGCCTTAGCCAAGTCAAATGAAACGACTTCTATTAGTCAAAGTGTTTCGTCACTCCCTATAACGCCAAGCAGTCATTCTAATAACCCACCAAAGAAACCTGGTTTAAGAAAACAAAGCTTTTCCAGGATGACCCGTCCATCCCTTCCATCTATAACAGATACGCCTGATACATCTGACAATTTTATGAAGAAATCTCACACAGAAACCGCACCATCCTTACTCGCAACAAAATTATACCAAGCTAATTCTGGAACACAATCACAAAATATTCCATCGCAGCTCCAACGCTCGCAAAACATAACGCATAACACACCAGGATCAAATTTATCTTCATCAATCACGCCTATTAATCCGAGGTTACAATCAATTGCTACCCCACAGCGCCCAGTTTCTCCTTCACTTCAATTGTATTCAGTGGGAGAACGCGTCTCTGTGGAGTCAATGAATATTATTGGAACCTTGCAGTTTTTAGGTCCTATTGATATTAAGCCGGGGACTTGGGCTGGAATTGAGTTAGATGTTCCTGGTACGGGTAAAAATGATGGGAGCATTAATGGGTAGGTTTAGTTATTTCGTAAAATTCACATTTGATAATTAAATTACGGGCTCAGTTCTAAATGATATTTTGCATTAAATGAACAGTAAACAATATTTTTCATGCCCGCCAAAATCTGGTATTTTCGTCCTTGCCAGCAAACTCTCCAAGTCCGTAGATACAATAGATTCCAATTCTAGTAAAATTGGAGTGGCGACAAGTTTGCCTCAAATCCCATCCACAGCGAAAACCAATCATTCAATACCGCGGCCTCCATCTGCGTCAAGTAATTCAAGTGATAAAATGTCCTCTGGGGCACATGCCACGACTTTAATGAAAAACACGATCATGACAAAAAATGCTCAGAATGCAGCAGCTGCAGCGTCTCGTATAACAGCTGGATCACGTGCCTCAAAATATATTGGTGTTACCGCTTCTCAGCTCAAACAAAGGGCTTTAGTAAAGCCTTCAAACATTATTACTACTCCAGCTGTTATAGATTCTGCCAATTCTCATGAGATATCTCAGCAGCAAAAAACAAAACAAAATCTTGGACTGAAACGTCCGGGTTCTTATGGAAATTCGAAATCACCAACTCCATCTTTTAATTCGAATAATAATCGCTCCCGCCGAGGGAGTGATGCCTCCAATGAATCTGCCATATCAAACATCTCTCAATCAGGAAATTATCACAAGTCGGGTTTACCACGTTCTAGGGCGACGACACCCAACCAGACTCTTGATTCGCAGTCACCATCTGACACCGAGACTACAGTTTCCACGCCACTTGCTCACGAAGAAATGAGTAATAAATCGTTGCAGGAAAAGATACAAAAATTATTAAGTGATCCAGAACCCATCAAGGGTCATCCTATCGGTCTCTTCGATGAGCAAGATCTTCAAATAAAAAAATTACAAATGAAAATTGAAGTTTTAGAGACCGAAAATACTAATTTAAGACTTGAAAAAGAGAAAATTCAAGCTAAGTCTGGTAAACTGGATGTTTCCAATGGTCGTGTGTTAAATGGAAATATTGAAATCAATAGCAATTGGGAGATTGAGAAGAAGAATCTTTTAGAAGCTAAAGAATTAACTGAGAAAACTTTAAATGAAAAGATTGAACAGTTGACTAAACAACTTGAAGACGCCTCGAAAGGGCACCACCCTAGGCCAAGTACATCGTTATCAATGATCGCCGATAATGACTTGATGAATGACAAGATTTTGTCTTTGACTGAACTAGTGGAGCAAAAAGATGAACAGATGAAAGTTCTTGAAGAGTCACTTAGAAAGGCAAACGCAGATTCGGCAGAATATAAGTCAAAGGTTTCAGAATTAGAGAAGCTTAATGATAAACGAACCGAAGAGATCGAACAGTTGATCGCCAAGTCGAAAACATCCGAGATAACTATTCAAGAACAATTGAACGAAATCGGTCAGCTAAATGAAAAATTGAATCGAATTCAGTCTGACTCTGAGAATAAAGTTCGCTCTTTGCAGGAAACAGCAACCCAGGTTCAAGTTGATTCCGAAAGCAAAGTTTCCTCTTTGCAAGAGTCTGTTGTTGAACTAAAGAATGCCGGTAAGGAAGCAATAAAAATTTATGAGATAAGAGTGACCGCTCTCGAAAAACAGATTGAGGATTTAAAAAAGGCCGGTATAGAAACATTAACCTGTTTAGAAGAATCGAACGCTAAAATTACGCAACGTGATTCGAGAATTAAATTCTTGGAAAAAGAATGTGAGGAATTACGTTTAGCCGGGGTTGAGGCTATTCACGTATACGAGAAAATGCTTGAAATCAAAGACAAAGAGATCAAAGACGCGGAGGCAACATTGAGCAAAAAAGAGGCAGCCCTTGAAGCCGCTAAGAAAGTGAAACAAGAACTCTCCTCGATGCAAGTGGAATTAAACGAAACAAGATCGAGGCTGAATGATGCCAACGATAAATTGGATTTAAAGGAAAAATCAATGGAAGGTCTTCGTAAAGAGTTGGCGGATTTGCAATCCTGTTTGGAACAGTTGATGCGAGCTGATGCAAAATCTCGCGAGAATATTTATCAATTGGAAGATGAAGTCAGAGAATCAAAGAGTTTCATTGCTAGACAACAAGAAGAAATTGCTGCTCTCAAAAATAATGTTCAGCAACTCATGGATTCCAAGGATAATCAGGAAGTTGAAAATGTAAAAGCAGTTTATGAGAGCGACATCAATCGATTGCAGGATGAATTGGAAGAAGTACGAAAGACGTTATCTGAAGTACAGTCGGAAAAACGATCTATTGTTGGAGATCTAGATGTCTTGTTGAATGATAAGAAATTATTGGAACAAAAAATTAAAGAACATGAAAGAGAAAAAAAGGAGGCAGACGATGAATTGGACTTGACAAGAGTTCAATTAAAATCAAAAATTGAGGAATTAAAGGAGACCGTTAACAAAAATGGTGATATTATAAAGGAGTCTGAAAAGGAGAAGGCAGAATTGATAGAAGCACGTGAACTCGCAGAAAAGACATTAGCCGAGACTCAAGCAAATACAGGAAAGGAGCTGTCGGAATTGCGCGAGCAACTTGAAAAGTTACAAACTCAGGCAAACCTTGCCAATCAATTAAAATCCGAACTAGAAGAGAAGATGGAAGAACTGAAAAAGTTAAATGAGAAATTTGAAGAACACAAACAAAACGCGGAGAACACAAAACCCGTCGAAGCACCAATGACAGATTCCCAAGAATTCGATGAATTGAAGACGAATTACGAAAATCGAATCGAAGAATATCAGTCTGAAATTGTTAAGTTGAAGCAAAAGATCAAGGATTTAGTCGTGATCACTAAAGCGGCAGAGGCATTAAAACAATGTAACCAAGAGTATGAACAAAAATTTGCGAAATATGAAGAACAATTCAATGGTCTAACAGTTATTGTTAAGGAATTGACTGAGGAAAATGTTAAGCTCTCATCGGCAAACAAAAAGATTTTGATTGAGCAAGAACACTTTATGGAGGCTCATAGGCAAGCGGAGAACGAGTGTATGAAATTGATGGATGAATTAGAGAGATTACACAGTGAATCTCTTGGAACCCAAGGCATCTTATCTTTGTCTCCTCCCGCCGAAGATACATATGATAATAATGGTGCGATTAACCAGGAAACGACTGAAGATAACGATAATACAACAAATTCTACTGTTGACGGTCAGCCGGCTACCGAAGTAAAGCGTCTTCAATCGCTCTTGGTAGAAAAACAAACCCAGATTGATCATTTGACGACATTGCGTAATGTTGAAATTCGGGAACTGCACCAGAAAATTTCTGAATTGGAAAAGGTTAGGCAGCGAGAGGTTAGCACATTAAATAAAGAGGTTGCTGAGTTGGAATCATTGATTGAAAGCAAGATTTTCCGTGAAGCGGATTTAGAAGAACAAATCGAACGGGAACGTTCAGTCTCCAAGAAACTGCGATCTGAATTGGAAGACATGAAGGAGCAGCTAAGGGATTTGACCAATTTGGAAAAATCATTTGGTCTAGACTTTGAATACGAAGGTGTGGTGAAAGGTGGAACTGGAAAAGAAGAAAAAGAGGAAAAGGGAACGCCAAAATTATATTGCGAAATTTGTGAGAAAGAAGGACATGACGTTTTGAGTTGCAAAGCCGTTGTTCAATCTTCAGGAGAAAACGAGGATATGTTAAACATTAAGGATGCTGCATTTAATAGTGATACCAAGGATGGTGGTAAACCAGTAAGTGAATTTTACGAATAATTTTTTAAGGGAAGGGGTTATAATTAATTATTGATATTTTTTTAGTATTGTGATAACTGTGAGGAATACGGTTTACATTGGACGGACGATTGTCCTAATCAGGACGAAACTTTTTAAGCGATAAGTTTTTTAATAGTAAAATTATTAAAATTATTCTTAATTCTTTAACTCTTTACAAAATATGCCCTTAATTATTTTTGAATGTATTTTTACGGATTTTATTATGCGGTATTTTCTATAAAACCAATATTGTTGTGTTGGAGGTTTAGCCACCAGATATACAGTATATATTGGTCTAGGTTAATAAGAATTTAATAGGTTTTTTTTATTAGATTTAGGATATAAAAATTTAAAAATCATTAATTATTATTATTATTTTATTATTTTGTATTTTTCGATAAAACATTAACTTTTGTATTTCTTTTTTTTTTTTTTCTACCAATTGTATATTTTAATTTGCATTATATTTCTTTCATAGACTTTCTAAAAAAAAATTCTATACTACTACTTTTCTTGCGAATTGGGCATTAATTGCTTTGCTTAGGATTGTTTCGTCCGAGAATACAAATACCTTTTACGTATATATATTTTTTATAAAACTTGTTAATATCATAATTACATTAAAAAAAGCATTTAAGCAAATTTTTGCAAGTCAAAATACTTTATAAAAAAAAAAATGATTACATAATTTTTCGGAAATCTTACTTGAACAAGTAAATCGAAAATTTTAAACACTATTAACAATTTATTATAATATTCTGTAAAATTACTATTAATATGTCCTGTAAATATATAGTCATTAATCCTAGTGAACTTTAACATAATCCTTCTTGGCATTGTCATTTATTGACATGTAAGGGATGGCGCCGAACCCTGTCCAATTTAATTTCCATTCATTTTCCTTACCTAACAACGCCACTCTTAAATACTGATTAAATACAATCCAATAGTAAGTACCAAACGCTGTACCAATATGCCACCACCCGTGTAATTCTAACAAATAACCGAGTGGTCTACCAACCCTTGCTCGAGCCAATTTTAAATTATCACAAGCGATGTTATCGACGTTCCATAAAAAAAATCCCATACCGAACATCGCCCAGGCGCCGAATAAGAGTTTTTTAAGGGTAGAATGGAGATTACCCTTTGGAATTAAACTAAGCAAGTAGTATGAACGAATGTTTAATACCGTGACCAGAATTGCATAGGAAACCTGATGGAAGACTGGGTTTAAAATATAGAGATAGGCTATTGTGATGCTGGAAGCATAAACAAATAGACCCAGTGGGAGATATATTCCATATTTTCGTTTGTGTCCGGTTTCGAAGCTTTCATTAGGGGAGAAGATGCAAAGACGAGTAAATGCGTCACGGTTCAATGATAAGCAATCCAAGATCAATTTCATTAAAACTTACATGTTATGAACCAAAACACATGTTCCATAAATCACTGAGGTTTATAAAAATTATAATGAATTATTTGACCATTAGCGCTAAGTGAAGGAATAATACATGTTGATTAAATAAACGTACTTGGAAGTTCATCCAACAACTGAAATTCATATAAAAGCGTCATATGAAACATCCATGAACCGATACCGATCAAAGCAATAGCCGCGTAGGCAATTGTGAAACGCGTTTCAAAACCATACTTTGCTGTAATATATATACCGAAGCTAGCTAAGCCAACTGAAATATTATTAATTCGATTAGATTTTTTGACTTGACGTCTTACATTCTATTAAGTG
This sequence comes from Acaulospora morrowiae, assembly GCA_910591835.1. Classification (NCBI taxonomy): domain Eukaryota; kingdom Fungi; phylum Glomeromycota; class Glomeromycetes; order Diversisporales; family Acaulosporaceae; genus Acaulospora; species Acaulospora morrowiae. The sequence goes on from CAJVPV010001141.1 coordinate 14,047, forward strand.
AAAGAAACTTACTAAAGATCAAATTTGTCGTGGTATTAACAAATTCAGCAATATATTTATGATCTACATAGTTTTCCTTCAAAAAGTTTTTTTTGATCAATCTTCGTTATAAAGAAAATTTGATTCAATTGTAACTTGATCAGCAAATGGATTTCTTACTTCACACCAGTCTAAAGTTGAAGTGCTAGCAATTCGCATGGTAAAGTTAATTAATATCTACTGAAAGTCTCGGGTTCTATAATATTGGAAAATACCTGTGACCCCAATAAGGCGTGCTGTTATCGCGCTCTGTCATTTTTTTGACCTCTTTTTCGTATTAATATGCAAATCTAATAATGATAGCGATTATTCATAAGGACTAAGACTGGATAAGAGAAACTGGAAACGAGAATTATTGACAGCTCTTTTTATGTGATATGGCACGATACTATTGGTTGTAGGGAATCTTAAAGTAGCGTACATCATCAGTATTTGGAACCATAGTCTCGGTTCCCTATTTAAAAAAGTTCCGACTCTGATTACGTACATATTACACATTAGGAGTCGTCTTTTATGGTGCACTTGACGCGCGCGTGCTTGGCTTCTGACACTTTCTCCACTCGATCCCTGCTTTTTAGGTAACTCCGATGCCATTCATGCTATTAATAGTTGTAGCCATATAGCACAAGCTAAAAATTATTAATAACAAAATCTTATTCAGTGTTTGTCAATCCTCACTAAATGCATCAGGGGGAGGGGGGAGTTTAATTGTTTTTCGGGGTAAGGGTTAATTAAAAAATGTATACAAATGATCTTTTGAAGCAAAAAACAATGCGCGATTTAACTTATTGTATTATAAGCTCCAGGATCCTGAACGAAATACAGTATGTTTGTGTCACTTATTTCGATCAGAATAAAAAAGATCGATATTCAATAATGAGTAAGTGTTACAGCCAATGTACCGGTAAGTTTTGAGTTTCCAAAATAAATAAAATGTTTTTTAAGAAAAAATCTATATTTTTTATAATTCTTACATTTCAAAATAATTATCAGTAGAATTATTAGTGTTCATTTTTGATATCCCATATAACTTGCGAAATTGTTTCAAAACTTAAATAGCATAGTTGTTATAAAAAATAAAAATTTAACGAGATAAATATTTATTTATTATTATCGTAGACCACTGAATTAGTACCTCTGGTGTTAACCCTTCCACCCGAAAAGTTATTTAATAAAAAAAGAAAGCACTATAAAAATCGAGAGGGATATTGTATGCAATGATCTATGGCAGTTTATATTGCAATTAATATTTGTTTGATACATAAAAAAAAAAAAAATTATATAATTAAAATACAGTAAGTATTTTAAATAAAGTATTAAATAATTATATTATATATATTGTTAATCGAATAATTTTATAAATATCTAACAAAGTATTTTTTTCAAATATATTTATTATTGTATTTTTTAAAAAACATCATTTCTATGTTTTTTTTATTTTATTAAAAATGTTACTTATGAGATATTGCATAAATTTTAATAATTATAGTTTAATAAATAATAATTTAAAAAAAATTTTTAAAAATATAAAAAAAACAAGTTTACTTATAATTATATTATTAAAATAAATATTTAAATACTTGTTAAAAAAAATTATTTAAATTATTGTATTAATATATGAAAGATGTTGTTTCTTTTATAATATATACCATAAAATATACAAATCAAATAATGAAATAATATTTAATATAGTTTCACTTAACAGATAATAATTTTCTTGATATTTTAAAATTTTATATAAATTGTTTTTGTTTGAAAAAGTTATTTATTTTTATATTATATAATAAAATCTCAAAAAGGTTTATTATAGACTATTTATATACAGTATAATTAATATTTATTTTAAAATTATAAATTAATATAAGCAATTTTCAAAAGAAAAAAAATAAATAGATCACAAAAGAAGAAAAAGAAAACTTTTAAGAAATACTTCCATTATTTTTTATTCTTGCTAAAGAAAAAAACAATCAAGTTAATCTGCTATAAGATATAAAAAAAAAAAGAAAAGTAATAGATAAGCTTAAAGAAATATTATGAATCAAAATCAAGAAAGAAAAAAAATAGTTAGAAATATAAATATAATCAAGATTTTATTAAAACAAACTATAGTAATAATCTGTAAACAATGATTTTGATACTTACTTTTTTGAATAAGTAAGCAAGAATGAGTAATTTTATTCATCTCCAAAATTATATCTAAAGATAATTTTTTCAAAAACAAGTATTTAAGTATAAAATATAGAGTTTGTATATAAAAATAATTCAACTTATATTATTTATCAATAAAATTAAATAAACTTTCAATATACTTATTTGATTATAGAAAAAAAAAATTAATAAAAAATATAATAATTGCAAAAATCTTAATATAAATTTTTTATAACAAATAGTTAAATTCAAAAAAAATTGGATTTTAAAAATATTAATTAGTATAAATTATTTTTATAATGCTTTGATTTTAAAAATATTAATTAGTATAAATTATTTTTATAATGCTTTGATTTTATATAAATCAATAAAATCTTTTTTTTAAAAAAAAATATTCAAAATATTTAACTTTTTGTTACAAAGCTTATATTTAATAGTTTTAATATATAACTTTTTTTTTTTTTTTTTTTCCGCCGTCAACTCAGGATCCACCAGACCACCTTTGTAGCCCCCTGGTGTTTCTCCGGGGTGCATTTTGATAGCCATTTGGTGATTGATCCTAAATACTCATCTCAGGCCTAAGCCTCTAAGTATAGACATTGGAAGTGAGTAAGTTGCTATGTCAAGATCAACAGACCATGCTAGCTGCCTTGACAATCCTAGCCTGCAGTCATCACTACAGTATTTCAACCGTTCAGTTTAGCCAAGACTTATTAGGATTTAGTTAGCGAGATATCATTGATAGGATGAGAGTACACCAGTACACCAAATCCGTCTGGGAATCGGACCCAGCCTCACCCTTCCTAATCTAGCCTAGCAACACATGTGGGGGGTTACATTTTATGGGGT
>CAJVPV010001142.1:0-17075 GCA_910591835.1 Acaulospora morrowiae
TTTCCATTCGCTTTGTTCTTCAGAAGGTTCTTGCTCAGAGGCATACATTTCTTCGTCACTGTCATCAATTCTTGCTGATCCTAGGATGGATTGGTTCGGTCTGCTACCTGAGGGTTGTGTCTTTTCCCTTTGTGGTTCCTTATTTCCTGCCGCTTTATCTGGGGTTGCTTGGAAAGTATTGGACGTTTCTCCGAGTTCTTCTTCTACCATCTGGCTCCATCTGCCTTCTGCACTCGCCTGTGTAGGCTTTGAGACTGCTTTCTTAGGGTGTTCCTGTTGTTGTTCTTTTGCTTTGGAGGGCAGTGTTGGTGCTCGGGTTGGTGTTTCCATTTCTGTTTTGTCTTGTTTCTTGGTAGGTTTCTGTGCTGGGTATGGTATTACTTCTCTGTTCTTTGTACTGTTTCTCCCCTTGGACATGTCTATTGTATTGTAGTTTGGCCTGATGGCTTGGTTGGAGCTTCTCAGACTCCTGCTTGCACTCATTTTTCCACTTCGCTTTGGTTTCCTTTTTTGGTAACTGTATGCGTTTGGGAAAGAGTGTGAGTTTTTGAGTACTCCATCGTATTTTAACAGAAGATTTTAAATTACTACTATATATAAATGATTTGATAATTTCATCTCGCAATGCTGCTCCTGCACAATGTGCCATATGAAAAAAACTAATAATTTGTTGACATTTTTATAATATTTTTTTTGACCATTCTAAAGATATAATATCTTTTGTAACAAGATTAATATAATGTGCAATGCATCTAATTGCAATTATATGAGTATATTTACTTGTTACTTGTCATTTAGCAGCTAATAATGCTGCTTTGGCATCTGATACAATAGCAATAAATTTTTCTTATCAATATTTTCGATAATTTTAATCATTTGTTCTTCGTTAAAGATTGCAATATGTCGATTACCAGAAAAATCATTTATTGAATGTATATATTGACGACGTGCAGGAGTAATTATAATAAAAGCATATATGCTTTGTCCAAGTGGATTTGTCCAGGAATCAATACCTTATAAAAATATTATAATAAAATAGATAAATATTTATTATTTATATTAAAAAATTAATTAGTATATACCTAATATCAAATTTTGAGACAACAATACACTCTTTCCCATACGCATACAATTACCATATTTGGAAATTAGGCAAGGAAAGAGAAAATGAGTTCGCAAAGAACACTGAGAGGTTCCAGTACCTCTTCCAGGCCCAACTACAACATCAGTAACCTTACTAAAGGCAAGGGTGGCTGTAAAAGCAAAGAAACAACCCCATACACAGTACAAAAACCAGCAAAAAAACAACAACAGAAGAACGAAAAGACATTAACACTCAAAAATAGTACAACAAAGAAAGATACCCCGGAAACAACTATACCAATCCCAATCCCTCAAGAACCAAAAGAGATAACTTACGGGCAAAAGAACCAAGAACTATGAAGTGACGAGGTGGAAAGGGTAGTGGCAGAAACCTCCACACAAAAGGACCGAACACAACAAGAAGCAGGCAAATTCATCAGAATCGATGACTCAGATGCTGAAATGGAAGAAATGGAAGCAGACAACAACAACTGGAGAACCAAGACATATGAAGAGCAATGGACAACACATAGCAAAGGCAAAGGCAAACAACCAATGCATCAGTGGAACAAACCCAGACCACACTCTCCTTTCGACAGAAGCAGCAGATATGGTAGACAAAGAAGCAAAGTAGGAATCAATGCCAATACACTCCCAGGCAAAAATACAAGCCAAAAAATCCAGTACCTAACCAAAGCACTTGAGTGTTCCGAAGGACTTCTTGCCATCCGCAGCGAAGGCAAAAATGACCAAGAAAAGATCATAGCCATTTTTGGTGATTATCAAACCGCAGAACATGTATATAGTATCAAATTACCCAATACGGAAGACAAGCATCTACAGCACATGCCAATGATTGATCTAAACACGAAAAAGGAAAACAGTATCCGAGTATGGGACATCCCCCTGGATGCCAAATATATCGAAGTACAACAAATATTCACCAAGTACGGACAAATCACAGGTATCGCAATAAGCACACAACAGATGTGGCAAACAGCAACCATTACTTTTGAAGACAAAACAAGCAAAAATCAGATCATCAACATGTGGAGCGTCCCATTCAAGGCAGACATGGTTCAGGTCTTCGATGCACAATGGGACCTCTTACAGATGAAACAAAGAGGACAAATCGCAGCTAAACTTACAAACCTACATCCAAACACAACAGCATTTGACCTACGCACCATATTACAACTAACAAAGGCAAAAACATGTTACATTCCACGAAGAGGAACGTATCAAAGGAAAAGATTCGCAGTCATCAGTTTTGACACAATGGAGGATCTACAGAATGCAATTAAGGAAGAATACACAATTGGTGAAATATATCTAAAATGGACACACATAGATACCAAATTATGCGCCATATGTGACAATGATACATATCTAGCCGCCACATATCTCATCAAAGAAAGAAGAAACCAATGGAATGCATATAACTAAGAACAAGCACTAAAGTTCAGAAAACTCTATGAGAAATACAAGCCAGCAAAAACAAATGACATCAGGAAACATACCTCAATGCAACAACAAAGAAGAGGAGCCAAACCTGGGTCATATGCCGCAGCAGCACGTGCACCTCAACAACCACAAAACGAAAAGGCAAACCCATCTGATCTACAAGAAGTATTACACATATTAAGACAGCTGCAAGAAGACATATCAGAAATCAAACAGCAAATTGTAGAAATTGATAAAAGAATTACTAACCTAGAATACTACGATGAGAATGGTGTAGGAGCAATGGAAGAAACAGAGTCCACAGAAGACCAGAACACAGAGAATGGTGAACAACAAACCACACATGAAAACAGTTCCACCAACAGAAGTGCAATTCAAGACATATAAACACAACAGAAACAAATACATGTAACCATTCAAAACACCAACCAAACCATAAACAATCTCATGAATACAATCCACAACCTCATCCCGGGAGACACAAACAACACCACCAACAATTATTAATGGAAAACAATCAAGCTAATAGCATAAATGCACAAGAGATCACCTCTAATCTCTCAAATTTCTATAACTCAATTGACAGACACCCAGACAATGAAACACAAACATCGGAAGAAACACAAGAACAAACAATAAAGGACAATCCAGACAAGCAAACAGAACACATGACATCACAGCAACCTCAAATACATCAAACCCAACCTTGGACAAACAATCATAACGATCCCAACCAATATACATCAGGACCTCAATCATGGAAAACATGGAAGATTGCAACACACAATGTTCGTGGATTCAACGACATTACCAAGAGAGAAATCTGACTAGCATACTGTGAAGAAGAGAAGATAGACATAGGTATTCTCACAGAAACACAAATCACAACAGACAAATCAAAGTACTGGAAGATGCATGGATACCATACCACCTGGTGCAATGATAAAAAGGGGTGGCATCATGATTATGATCAAAGAGGATATTGCGAACCACATAGAAAACATACAAACGTATCCAGACAGAGGCATATGCATAGACTTAAATTATAAAGGAAACAAACACATCAGTATAATTGGAGTATACATGCCAAGCAAAGGAAATCCAGACTACCGCCCTGCTGTAAAATGGGTACAAGATAAAATATGGACAAGACATAACAAAAACTGGCACATAATCACTGCTGGTGACTTCAATGCCTTACACAACCCCAGCATCGATAAAAGACCACCAGGAAACAATCAAACACCAACATCACACACAATCCAAACACTCACCCAGCTCAACCATATAGACACCTTTAGAGAAGTATGGCCAAGCAGAACATGCTTCACCTGGACCAACATGCGCACAACACAGACTCGAATCGATTACATATGGATATCACCAAACGAAACCTGGAATCTTATCAATGCAAACATAGAGTCATCAAATATGATAACCAACAGCGACCATGACATTGCCACATGTGAGATTGAGATCACGGAAATAACAACTGAGGCATTTATATACATATTTTTTAATATATGATTTGCGTACATGATAGTGGTATACTTTGGTAAAGATAATAACTATAGCAAAGATGATAGCTTCATCAGAATAGTCAACTATACTTACTTTGGTAGAGATGAATACTTTGGCGAAGATAGCAAAGTGAAAATAGTAAATGAAATTAAAGAATATTTCAGAATAGACAAAGTTGGCTAAGTAGGCAAAGTAGGCGAAAGTACTATAGTAGATTAATAACACAGAAATTCTAGAACAAGAAGGGAATATTTCAGGGGCTAAATGCTAGTGGATTGTCACAAGGGTAAGATAAAATGTTGGGCGAAGATCAAGTGTAACAGTAGTTTTTTATATATGTTGGTTCCGTTTCTCTCACATAGCATGCAATGTGTATTTGTTTCGACTTGTTGACAATTGAGGCATTGGTTGTTAGTATACGTATTTGCTGCTCTTTTGTGAAGTTTGTCCTTGATGGGTAATTCCAGGTTCCAGAGTCTTGCTCTGAATGATTTAATTATATGATCGTTTTGGTTGGTTGTACCTGTTGTGAGTTTGGATGGTTGCCTATTGATGAGGGATTCTTCCCATGTTATGCTGTTCAATGTGGAGAGGTCTGTTGTATTGAGGTTGCAGTTCAAGCTTCTCCAGTTGAGGATGTGCTTTATTCTAATTAGATTTTTGATTGAGGTTGTGATCGTATTGTCTAGGGTGTGTCCATTCTATTCCTATATCCATTGTGATATATTGTTTCTGATGGGTGTGCAGCTGATTTCTGATAATTTTCTTGTGATGGTGGCTTCTTTTGCTAGGAGGTCTGCTTTATCGTTATGTTTGTCGTTACTGTGTGCTTTGATCTTTTTCCAGGAAATATCTAGTTTTTGGTTTTCTATAATGTGAATTATTAAGTTGATGATAATGTTGTTTCTCAAGATTCTTAAGTTGGCTAGGTTAGATTATGCCTTGTTAATTGCTCCTAGAGCTGCTTGACTGTTACTGCAGATGGTTATTTTGCTGTGAAAAGAATGGTTGTAAGAAAGTTATAGAATAATGATATAAGGAAACCTGCTAAAATCATACGAATTATAGGTTTTCCAAAGAGCACAACATATGATCATGTAAATCAACTCAAAAAAAGTGGCATCCTTGTTCCACTTCCCATTCCTGAAAGACCCAAAATTTTTACGGCGAAAGAGTATCATCATCTCAGGCAACTCATATGAGCCAATAATATGGTTATTGCCACTGAAGCGGCTGCCAGACTTAATAAAACCCACTTCAACTTAAATATATCAGTTTGTACTATCCAGAAAGTTCTTAAAAAGGATCTCCAATATATTGTTTGCCAACTGTTATGCGTTCCCCTTCTCCAACTCTTCCACATTGCTGCCTGTCTCGAATGGGCCCATAAACATGTGCAAGACAGGTGGTCTAGCACGATTTTTTCTGACAAAACAACACTACAAATGTTCAGAAATACACAACAAGTAAGGTACCATCATGGAAGCCCGCGTCTGCACCATAGCATGGTAAAACACCTATTCAAAATTCATACATGTGGAGCATTTTCTGCACAGGGGCCAATCGCACTAGTTTTATTTACAAAAAACCTTAACTCACAAAGATATTACGAAATTCTTGAAACCCACTTTTTCCCTAATGCTTCACAAGCAGGTCATGGCTGGCATTTTTAGCAGGACAACTCTCCCATCCATATGGCTTGGGTTACATATCAGCTTTTTGAAAATTACCGTGTTCAAATGCTTAACTGGCCTTCGAATTCACCTGATTTGAATCCTATAGAGAACCTATGAGCCATACTAAAAAATAGAGTAGAGAAAACCGTAAACAATAGGTTTATAAAAAAAAAATTAGCATTACTGATTTTTGGTTGATTATTCAAAAAGAATGGGACAGTTTAGATCAAGACCTCTACCTTAATTTAGCAGGTAGTATGAAAAACTATCTTGAACAAGTGATTGAGAGGGAGGAAAAAAAATCTGACTATTGATATTTATGTATTTTTTTTTATGACAATTGTTGTCATTTTCACAAATTTTTATACAAATAAAATCTATTTTACGAGTTTTTTATTAGTTACAAGAAAAGTCTGGATCTTTTCTGTAACTACTGTATTATCACCTTTATCACAACACATTATAAATATTGTTAATGTCACAGAAAAAGGGAGTTGTGAAAAACATGTCACAATATTATTGAGAAAAGCTTGAAAATTATTACATCTGGATGATATAGTTTTAAATTATTTTAGATTTTATGAAGTCTACAAAAAGATGTTTTATGAATGGAAATTACCTAAACATGATATATCAAAATATTATTAAAGTATACAATAAAATTTGAGGAAAGAATCCAGTAGACAATGTTGTGATAATATCTCAATTATTTTCTGAAAAGAAAAAGAATGATAAAAGGGCAAATGACCTTCATAATATATTTAGGCAAAATCTTATATAATGAAACATTGAAATCAGCAAGTTAAAAATGTCTAATGAAACACAATGGCATAAAGCAATAAAAATATTAAAAGAAGAATTAAATAAAGTGAAAAATAATTTGTGAATTTTTATTCGATGACATTTATTTTTATTTACTTAGTAATAATGCAAAAAATTATTTTTTTTTAAGAATAAATTAAAAAAAATTATTAATAAAAAAGAAAATATAATAAAGTAGCATAATTTCGTGATCTAAATAATGAGTATATATTTCAAATACTGGTTTTAAGTACTAATTCTGTGTATTGATCAGACAGTAGATTACCCATTTGGTCAGACTAATTAGACTTTTGAAGATCACCTGTCTGGTCAGACAGATCAGACTTTTAAGATTACCTATCTGGTCAGATCCATTAATATGCTTGACCAAACCTACATTATATTTTTTTTCTGTAATTACAAATTTATTAATCTTTGATAAACTATGATTTTAAAATTTATTTATTAAAAATAGTTATTATTCACCTAGTGAATTTGGCTTAAATTAAATAAAAATTTATTTATAATAGTTTAATATAATATATAAATTTATGTAAATTTTAATTCACTGCCTAATAAACTAATTGCTTAATTGTATCTTTCTTTCCATTTTTCTGATTCTTTAAATTTTGACATTTGAAGCATAAGAATATGTTTTAACATGTCAAAATTTTCATATAAAATACCTTTAATGCTTTGTAAATATTGTAACTAATTAATACCTTTAATTTCATCAATTTTTTGTAAAATCTTGTAATTACAATTTTTTTAATTTGACAGGCTTTTGATTTTATTGTATAGTTGTTTTTGAAGTTTGCTGCTTTTTGGAAAATCCATTAACTTATCTTCAATAGTTCTCTATAAAGTTTTAATTCTATCACCAATTATTTGTAAAGTTTTGTGTTCATTGTTTTAGTAATTTAATAGTTCTTGAAATTTGCTACTTTTCGGGAAATAATAATTTGTTGCAAATATCTAATTTCATCATTAATCTTTTGTAAAATTTGATATTTGTAATCTCGATTATTTGATTGACTTTCAATCTCTAACGAAAAGATTGACAATGATTTACTTTCAATATTTCATTGCAAATATTCTATTCCATTATTTATTTTTTGCAAAATTTTATATTTATTTGCTAATGAAATACTTAATAATGATTTTCTTTTAATAATTAATTGCAAATTTTTAAACCCATTGGGAATTTTTTGATAGATTCATATTCATAACTCTTTTCTACTTTGTGATCTTGTTCCTGAAAATTCTTTGAATTTTTGTGAATTTAATATATCTTCGATAGTGTTACAGATTTTTGATTGGAGAAAAACAATCGAAAATAATTTATCTTCAATAGTTTATTGTAGAATTTTGTATTTGTGATTGATTTTTTGTATAATCTATTTCCAATTGATCGAATACTGTAAGTACATTCAAAATTATTCATTAAAAATACATCTCCATATAGGGTTCTGATTGATACTATTTGGTACAGTATTTTGTAAAACTAATATTGAAATTTTTTTTCAGTATTAGTATTGATAATTATCAAAAATTTTCGATATAATATTTAAAGTACTGATATTGTACTGAAGTATTGAAAGTATTAATAATAATCAAAGTACTATATAAAATTTCAATTAATATTATTTTATATATCATATGCTATTGATTATAATATTCCAGATACTATTTTAAAAAATAATAAAAATTTGAATTATTATATGATTTGATTATATAATATTTTATTATCAATATTACATGTAGTCATTTTTTTTTTAATTGAGCAGCTTACGCCTTGTTTATTAGATATTTATATTCAGGTACATTAAATTCGTTTTTTACAAATTTTTCCCTTTTGTCTATCTAATTAACTCGTTAAAGAAAAATCTTACCACACGGCTTATTGCCAAATACTTGTATATACTTAGCTAATTTGCCAAGGCTCTACTAGTCCCATTTAAAATTATTTTTGAAAGAGTAAATTGTGTTCCAGTTGCACCAGCTTGTTCTGGCATAATTGATTATTTTATCAGTTTCTCGGTCTATAATTGTTTCTTTACCCTTGGTTTCTTTTTGTTTTGTGCCATTGTGTTTCCATACTTTTTTCTCTTTTGTGCTTATGTTGTTTTCTTCTTCCCATTTTGCGAAGGTTATACATCGTAGTTTCCATGTGTTTGCCAAGTATATTAGAAATCTGTTGAAAATCTTTTTTATGCATTGTTGGTGACCTTCTGTATTGTACTGTTTAATTATCACGATTGTACTTGTTAGTAAGGCTCCTCTTGCTACGAGATGGTATATTTCTTCAGTCCATGATTTTTGATCCTTTTTGAGATCTCTGTTTAATCTGTTCTTTAGTTTTATTTTATTTCTGCCACTAACTTCTTCGTTGATTATATGATTGAGATTTTTGATGAGATTTTGTCTTTTATTTTCACAAAGCATACTGTGTGTATTCGTTTCTTTTGTTTGGTTGCATGTTGGACAAATGTTGTCTGTGTAGATAGATGCTGATCTTTCATGAAGCTTATTTTTGGTTGGGAGTTCTAAGTTCAATAGTTTAAAATAAAAAGAGCGTGTGTTATGATTTGCCATATTGGTGTCTCCTGAGGTAATTTTTGATGGGTGTTTATATTTGAGCGACTCTTCCCAAGCGATTTTTTGATTTGTTGTGGTATTGATAGTTGTTAAATTTCTGTTCAGCATTCTCCAGCTGATAATTTGTTTCGTCTGATTGATATCTTTAATTGTTTGGGAGATTGAGTTGTCAAGAATTTCCTCCTTCCATTCTGGTGTCCATATGACTTTTTTGTTAATATTTGGATTGAATATTATTTCATCTTCTTGCGTGAGATTACAGGCTTCTTTTGCCAGCATGTCTGCTTTGTCATTATTTTTGTTGGAGCTGTGGGCTTTGATTTTGATCCACTTTACTGAAAGGTGTTGTGTTTCTATTATGGTTGTTATTGTGTTGATTATGTTTGCGTTTTTCATTCCTCTTAAATTTTTTATGTTTGACTGTACTTTTTGGATGCTGCTGATCGCTGGTTAACTGTCACTGCAAATAGTTACTTTTGCTCCGGCTGGTACTGTTATGAGTGCTGTGGCAATTGCTGCTAATTCTGTTCTTGTCGACGATGGATATAATGTGATTTTACCTTAAAATTTGATTTCTTTCATGTTTTCGATATGCCATCTGAATCCCATTGCTTGATTATTGTTTATTGATCCATTTGTGAAGATTGTCAGTTTGTTCTTCTTTCCGATTTTGATTCTAATGTCCTTTAGTTCAGTTTGTTTTTTAACACTTGTCTGAATGTACTTATTTATGATTTGGTTGTGGTTTGTATTTCTGTCAATTATAACTCTGGGTGGCATTGGGAAGTTGTTGTTTTGGAATTTGTCTGAGATGATATGGTCGATGCTGTTGGGTGTGATTTTGACTCTTTGTCTAAGCATATTATCTTCTGTTTCGCTGGTACTGATTCTGCTTTTATGGACTGGTATACAGATTCCACTGTTTGTTTGGATTTGGAAGTTGCATTCTCCTTGCTTGTGTGAAGTGTTTAGTGTACATCCTGGGCATTCTTCAAGTGGCGATGAGCTGTTAATTCGGTTGTAGTGTTGTGCAGTTATTGTGTTGTTAAAAATTGTTTTCTTTCTTCCGATGACATTTTGGTTATTTATTTTTGTTGTTATCCATTTGACTTCCTTTTTTGATACTTCTGCAGCTATTTTGTGTGGTTGTTTTGTTATAATTTGTGTTTTTCTGGATTCGATCTCTTCGTTGAGTTTTTTGCACGTTTGAATTTCTTTAAACCAGTTTGGTTTTTTCCGGTTTGGTTTTTTGTTGTGATATGTTACTTCAGCCCATGCTGCGAGACGTGATCTCTGGAAGTTTGTGAGTTGATTAATAAATAGAATACGATTCTTGGCGAGTTGCTTTCTGTGGCGTTGATACCATTGTGGTCCCATTATTTCTTCAATTGTTGTGTCAGTTTTGGGGATTATTTTTAGAGATATTGATGTGCCTGTGATTTGAAATTGTTTGAGAAGCATGATTATGTCGTGGGTAAGGTCTTGTCCATTAGGTAAGAAGGGCTTTGTTGAATGTGTACTAGTAATTGATGTGGTAGACCACCAGCAGTTTTGAAGTTCTTGTAGTCTTATTTGTATGATTTGACCAATTATACTCTGGTCATTTATTCTTTTGTACCAGTTGTTTGCATGCATTAAACCTTGTCTGTCCCAGATATTGAAAAAACCGTATTCAAGTGGATTATAGAGAATTGAATTTGGAGCTGTTTTTGCCAGCCCTAATTTGTGTTTGTATGTTGTGTTTAATGTTTTTGTGAGATTTTTGCATTGCGTTTCTGAGAGTATTAAATCTGATAGAAGATATGTAATTGCTGGTACTAGAACGTGATTGTGTATGTATCTAAATTGTTTGTCTGTTGTTGCTTTCCATTTGATCATATTCTTGAACTTGTTAATTTTTTCTTTAATTAATTGTTTTTGGAAGTTCTTTTTCCCCCCTCCTTCAATATGGACTCCAAGGATTCGTGCTGGTTGATTTGGTTTGAGGGCTTTCACTATTTGATTTTGAATAATGACAGTATCGTTATGTTTTGCTTTTTTGTTTATGATAGAGAGACAGGACTTGCTTCCATTGATATTGATGTCATTGAGATCGTAGAACTCTGAACATGTGTCGCAAATTGATTGTAATTCTTGGTGATCTTGTGCAATGAGGGTGGTATCATCCATGTATGCGATTGTTGAGATGTGTTTAGAGATTTGTTGGGGGATTGTTAGCGGGTCTGTCCACTGTTTAGCCGTAAGTGTATATCCCAAATATTCTCTGATTAGAAATGTTATTAGTGGATCATAAAATATTCTCCACAGGATTGGTGAAATTGTGTCTCCTTAATCAAGTCCATCTTCTACTGTATATTGGGGGGATGGCCCAAAGGATGTGATGACATGGTTTTGTCTGTTGTCGCAAATGTTAAGTACAATGTTGGTGAATTTTTTTGGGCATTTGATTCGTTGGAGGGCATTTTTGAGTTTTGAGATGTTGACTGAGTCATATGCTTTGGCCATATTCAGACTTAGGATATATGTTGTTTTTGAATTTTGTTTGCTGTCATCAATTATGGCTTGTAAAATTTGTATTGGAGTTTGTGTGTTGCTACCTGGCAGCGCTGCCCAGTTGTGTTGTAATAGGATAGGATATGAGCTTAGTATTGTTGTTAGTTGGTCGGTAAGAATTTTAGTGAAGATCTTTCTGGTTGATTTGAGTAATGTAATTGGTCTTGTGATGTTGATGTTGTTTTTCCATGGTTTTGGTTTAGGTATGGGGTATATGCTTCCTTGTTTCCATTCGTTTGGAACTTCTTCTGTTTCAAGGATGGTGTTAAAAAGTTCTGCAAAATATGTGATCGTTTTGGATGTAAGTTTTTTAAGTGCTATGTATGGAATCCCAGATGGTCCAGCTGCAGACTTGGATGATCTTGATTTGATTGCTTTTTGAATCTCTTCCGGTGTGATTGGAGCTGTGAGATTTTTGTACCACTCCTTGTTTATTGTTTTTTGAGGTTTGTATTCTTTTTTCCAGATTGTATCTTTTATTTCTTTGATGTTGCGTTTCTTGTTCCATTCTTGATAATATTTACTGACTTTTTCCTTTATTTGTTGAGGATTAGTTATTATTTCTTCTTCTGGGCTAGTGGTAATTAGTTTGTCAAGTATTATATGTCGTTTGGGGTTATCGAGAAGGTTTCTTATCATTTGTTTCTTGTTTGAGGAAAAGAAGAGTTGTCTTTGTGTGATGCGTTCCTGAATCATTTTTGCTTGTTTATTGTTACATATGGTTTTGAGAGCTCTTTTATGGTTGTTTTGTATTTCTGTTAATTTTCCTATCCACATTTGAATTTGTTCTTGGTTGGGTGAAAAAGTTGGATTGTCGATTGAAATATCATAAATATTTTTGATTTTGTTGCAAATTATTGTGTTTAGTTCTGGATAACTTAGTAAGTTTTTTCCTAGATTTTTTAGTTTTGATATTTGGCGAAGAAGGGAGTGTTGTGATGTGGGAGGTTTGGGTTTTGTTCTTTTTTCTGTGTATTTCTTGATATATTTGGCTGATGCTTGTAAGAGTGCATCTCTGATAATGTTCCATTTTTTGTTTGCTTTGTCTTTGTTACTTTTATGAGTAGGCCAAAATGATATGATTTGTGTTTCGATTTCTTGACTCCACTTAGCCCATTCTTCTGAGTTTGTTTCGTTCTATCTGAATCTGTTATTAGGTTGAGTTCTAACATTGTGTTTGATGTCTGAATCAGTACACCAGTGTTGAATAATGGCGTGGGTTGCATGATGATCTGTTTCTAGAAGCTCTAGATCGATGATTTCGATGAACGCCTCTGTAGTTAGCCATAAGTTGGATGGGGATATCCATATTTGGTCAATTCTACTTTCGATGTTCTCTGAATTGCTCCATGTGCATTATGTACTGTATGGATTTTTATCTCTAAAGGTATCGATGAACTGGTTTGATATTAGTCGTTTGATGATTTCTCCAGTTGGTATATGGGATTTGCTATGTGGTGTTATAGAATTGGGCATGTCGAGACATGGGTTTGTGACTGTATTGAAGTCCCCTAGTATTATGATATGGGTTTGTTGAGTAAATGCTTCGTTGATGAGTCGTTTTAGTTCCGTTGTACAGTTCTGATGTTTTGGATGTGATGTCGCTGGTAGGTATGTTGCAATGATTCTTAATTTTCTCTTGTGTTTGAAAAGGAAATCGACAGCAATTATTTTGTCTTCCCAGATTTGTTTTTTGAAAATGTTTTTAGCAAGATGCTCTTTAATTATGAGGCAAGTTCCGAATCCTTTAGTTTGTATACTAGTTCCTGTCCAAATTATTACATGTTCTGGAATTTTAATGTGTTGGCCTTATTTTTCTGATAGGTTGGTTTCTGTTAATACGATGATGTCTGCTTTTGCTTTTATGATCCATTCTGACCATAGGGTTAGTTTAAGAGTGTTGGATTTGAGGCCTCTAGTATTTGTTGTTATAATGTGCCAACTGTGTACTTTGAAAGCTATTGATTTTGTTGTGTGTATTGTTGTTGAAATGTTCTGTTGTTGGGTATCGTCTGGTAGGATTTGTATTATTTGTGTCGTGAGTGTGTCTGATAGGGAGTGAGATGTTATTGGTTCGTTGTTTGGTGTTTTATTTTCTGATGAATCGGAGTCTGACCATGTTAGAGTGTTTTCAATTTGTTGTGTAAGGTTATTTAAGTGTTCGTCGGGTTGTGTTGTTGTTGAGTGGTATTGATCTGATTCATTATAGTGGCTGTTGTTGTTTCCCATGTTATTGAGGTGTTGTATTTGATGTTGTGTTCTCTGTCCAGGTGTCAATTGTTGTTACGAGTTGGTTAATTCTGTTTTGGATTCCATCCACTGAAGCGAAAAGATTGGTTTGTTGATTTCTGATTTCTTCAATTGTTCTTTCTTGGAGTTGGTGTTGTATGCTGATGTTGTCTTGGCTGTTGTTACTTTCGTTGAGAGTTTCTGATTGTTCTGTCTTCATGTTCTCATAATATTCTTCGTTGTAATACTCCAAATTCGTGATTCTTTCATCTATCTCTACAATTTTTTTTTGTACCTCTGTTAGTTGTTGTTGTATTTGTTGTAACGTTTTAACTATTTCATTGGTAGATAAATTTGGGCTGATTGTCCTTTGTTGTTTGACTGCATCGGCAAAGGAACCGGGTTTTTGGTTATTGGATGGTTGGAGATTGTTTATGTTTCTGATTTTGGTTGTCTTTGCTGGTCTGAATTTATTGTACAGAGGTCCAAATTTGGTTGCTTGTTCTTCGTAGTAGTCATTCCATTGTTGACGTCTATGTTTGGAAGGGCAGTCTTTGGCTAGGTGAGTGTTCAGGTTGCAGATGGCACAGAGTTTGATATTGATTGGTGTAAAATATAATTCTGTTTCTCCAAGTATATATTGGTTCTGTACTGCTTTGAGGAGGTCATCTTTGCTGGCGAAGCTGATTACTGCAAATCTTTTCCATTTATAAACTAATCCTGAGGTTCTAGGAATATAGCATGTAAGTCCTCCGCTTTGTGTTAAGATGTTTTTCAGATCCCAGGCTGTTGTGTTAGGAGGCAAATTTACTAATTTGGCAGCAATTTCATGTCTATCCTTTATTTGGGATAGTGTCCATAGTGCATCGTTGATTCTGACTGAGTCTCCTTTGATTAGTGCACTTGTTTGTTCCATTAATTTGTTTTTGGTTGATGTATTTTCAAAAGTAATTGTGGCACTTTGCCATAAGTTTTGTGTTTTCATTGTGATTCCGGTGATTGCTCCATATTTAGAAAAGGCTTGTTTCACTTCAAAAATTTTTGTGTTCAAGGGGATATCCCATACTACGATGGATTTATCCTTTTCGATTTGTTGGCTTGCCGATTGCATGTGTTGGAGGAACTTGTTATCTGTATTAGGTAATTTGATAGTGGTTGCTAATTCTGCTGCCTGTTGATCCCCAAAAATGGCTACGATCTGCATCTCTTCGTTTTGCCCTTCACTGCGGACTGAAAGCAATCCTTCAGGGGAGTTGAGTGCTAGGATGACTTGTTCGATCTTTTGGTATGTTGTCTTCCCTGTGAGTTCTGTTGCTGCGATTCTGATCTTGTATCTTTCTTTACCGTACCTGGTTGCTCTATCAAATAGTTAGAGAGGTCTTGGTTTATTTGTTTCTCTGGGGGCTACTTGTTTGCTCTTTCCTTTGAAAACGGTGAACTATGGTTGGTTTTGTTCTGTTTCATTTTCACTATTCATTTCTTCATCAGTGTCGTCGATTCTTATGGTTCTTTTTCTTATGTTTGTAGAATTTTCGTGTGAAAGGTTGTTGTTAAAGTCTTCTCTTTCTGGGTCTCTTTGGCCGTCCTGTTCTTTTGCTACCTGGTCATCCCAGCTTTGTTTGGGTGGATGCTGCTGTTGCTCTTCTGCAGCTTGATTGTGTTTTGTTGGTTGTTCTGTTGTTGTCTCTTGTTGTTGTGTTTGCGGGTTGTTGGCCTCTGTATGGTTTTGAGTCGTTGGAACTTGGGGTTGTTTAGTTTGAGTATTGCTGGATTTCTTTGCGTACGGTTGGGTTCTCACTGGGATTGTTTCTTTCCCTGTTCTTCTTTCGTATCTGATAGTTCTGCTTGTTGGTTTGTTAGGAACTTTGCTGTTCCCAGTGTTGCTTGACATCTTTCTTCCGTTTGGGTTGGTTGCTGCACCACACGTAAACGGGAAAGAGTTTTTTTTGATGTGTGATTACATGTAGTCATAAAAACCTTACATAATTTTTATTTATTAATTTCATATTGATATATAACTTTTTTAACTTTTTATATTATTTGTTCATTAAATAAGAAAATTTTATAAAAAGTTTTATTATCATTTACAAGATTTTTAAGAAATTTATTATAATTATTAGAAGTAATTCAAGCCTTCAAAAAAATATATGCCAAACAATTAATTATATGAAATAACTTAATTAATTTTTATGTTCCATTTCAATATCTTTGTTCTTACTTTTTACTAATAAATAAAATTATCATTATAATTATATAAATTAATTAAAATTTGTATAATTAATATATTAATTAATAAATTAATTAAATTAAAAAATTAAAAAATTTTTTAAAATATGAAATGCTAAAAAAGTTAGGTTCCATAGCAAAGAAGACTTTCCTTAATCTATTTAATCTGTTCTTCAACTCAGGAGTCACACCAGCAACTTGGAAAAACAGTCTCTTGTATCCAATCTCCAAGGATAAGGAATGGCAAGAAGAACTCAGCAATACAAGACCGATAATTCTCCTTGAAACAACACATAAATGTTTTACCAAAATCCTCAACAACTGCTTGGCACTCATCTGTAAGAAACACAGGATACTTAAAGGACCCAACTTTGCGGGACTGCCAGGAGAAAGTATGTCAGAACCTATACACCTGCTAAATAACATCCTTGAAGAAGCTCGTGAAGAAGCGAAGAAACTTTGGATCCTCTTCCAAGATACAGCAAAAACATATAATACAGTGAGTTTAGAAATGCTGGAAAGGGTGCTCCAAAGAATCAAAGTGCCAAGAAAAACCATCAAACTCTTACTGGACCCCTTCACACAAAAGTCGATTAGGATAATCCCAGACGTTGGGCTTACCAAAGAGGTAATAGCAGGGGATGGAATTGATCAAGGAGAGACATTGTCACCCCTCCTGTGGAGAATCTTCTATGACCCCCTCCTTTGCGAAATCCAAGAAAATCCAAACTTGGGTTTCATGTCAAGTTGTACATGGACAACTAACTTTAGTAAAGCAACAACCGATCCCAACAATCATAAAAGACTATCAATAAGGCAAGCTGCAATAGCATATATGGATGATACCACACAAATAATACAAATCCTACCAGACGATACCCAACAACAGAACATTTCAACAACAATACACACAACAAAATCAAT